>JAOVVA010000028.1:9616195-9646608 GCA_028565275.1 Leiocassis micropogon | reverse complement strand
TTGGTTGGTAGGGGATCAAATACTTATTTCCCTCATTGAAATGCAACTTAATTCATAACATTTGTATCATGTGCTTTCTCTGGATTTTTTGCTGATATTCTGTTTCAATCCTTTACCATAAACCTATGATAAAAATTATAGACCCTTCATTTCTTTGTAAGTAAGCAAACTTAGAAAATCTGTAGGGGATAAAATACTTATTTCCCCCACTGTATCTTACAATATAAATGCTTCTGTACACCACACACACTGTCTGCACGTGAAAACTGCTAGAAATGTCTCTCAGGTGGAAACATCATAAAGCTGGTTGAGAGAATGCCAGGTATTACGAAGCTGTAATCAAACCAGATTCTATGAACCAATTTTTGAGACATGATTTGAGAGACATTATAAATGTAGGCAATAATGAGAAAAAACTTGAGATTGTTAAAGTTTGGAAATGTGAACATGTTGGGCCAGTTTATCGAGCTCTATATGATTGGTTTAATTTTGCCAGAACATTTAGAAAATTCGAAAAATTTCTGTTCATGAAACTCTGAAAAGGTACTTTCCCCAACCAGGTATCATTTTGTTGATTTTAGCTCTTTGTAGGCTTTGACTTATATGGACTTCTGATGTTTTCACCCAGTGAAAAATATGCTTGCCATGCATTGCACCTTAGGTTACACCATTATAATAGTTACAGATGGGAGTTTTGTGCTTATTCCAAGGAAAATATAAAAAATATTGACTAAGGCTAACTTACAATAGCTTAATTAGTAATCCCTCAAATGTTCTAGATAGCTGAATTTCTAGTCCTTGCTATTTCTATGCAAACAAAGTATGTGTACCACAGAGACAGGCTACAGTATTGAGTCCCACGCTTGCTTTTTACATGAAATTATATTATATTTACAGTTATATTTTCATGGAACAGAGGTGAACTTGAAATCATCTTTTGGTAAAAAGTCACCTTATGCACTAATGTTTAAAACATTTGTTAATCACAGGGTAAAAGTAGGGTTTTTGGAATGTGGTAATAAAAAGTATTAGATTAATCAAAATAAAATGTATGATGCAAAATAAAATGTATGATGATCAAACTACTTATAGTATTACAACAACTAGAACTAAATGCAAAGGTGCTTCTTATAATATAACCTTGTGACCTGATGACACAAGTTTTTTTTTTTGTTTTTTTTATAGGATGGTGCTATATATGAAAGCAAGCTCACTATGGAATTTAGACAAGCATAAACTCAACTATCCCATAATTTGATGCACTGATGCAGATCTAGAACAGAATCATCAGCACCCTTATCATCTGCACCCTTATTTAATTTGCTATATGATTCCTGGATGATTTCTGCACACAATTATCTAAGATTATATGAGGAAAAAAAAGATAGGACAGGAAAAGAACTAGAATTCGCAAAACAGAGAACAATAAAGGAGAAGCTGTAAGAGATAAATGCAAGGAAGGAAAGCAAAGAGAAAAAAAAGAAAAGCAATCTACTTAGATTAGCTACATTTCATATTAGCTATATTATGAATAAATGTATTGTCAATATGTGACTGTGGTCTTTGCATTACTGCAATATAAAATGATGGCGTCTTACCACTTTCTTCATACCACAACACCGCTCCATTCCAGTGATAATTAATAAATGAATAAATGTAATAGTTTTTTATTCTTATTAATGATTTGTAGTGCATGTAGTGGATAAGTGACATTTTTCTACATATAAAGAAAGACAAATATTATATTATATTATATTATATTATATTATATTATATTATATTATATAGGATTGCACAGTTGAGTGAAGTCACACGAGTGACCTGGCCTTTTAAAACATTCCATTTCTTTGCCTTGGGTGGTAACTACTTATAATGTAACACTGTCTCCATCATGTTTGGCAGATGATGTGGTTTGCTTTAGATCATAAGCCCTTTCGTTCCTTCTCCATATTCTTCTCTTCTCACCATTCTGGTAGAAGTTTGTCTTGTATCAGAACTGGCCATTCTCCAGAGGTAAACATCTGTATTTGCATTAATAAAGGCATATCTTTATTTCATACAGTATGTTAACAATGATACACCTCCCTCCTCCTGAGTGTTAAGGACTTGGCTAGACCTTATGAAGGGGTTTTTCTTTACTAAGGAAAGAATTCTGCAATCATCCAATTTAGTTGTCTTCTGTGACCTTCCAGGCTTTTCGGTGTTGCAGAGCTTGCCAGTGCATTCCTTCTATTTATGAATGTGCCAATACTTATGCTATCTTTTTGAAGGGGTTGTTTTTTTCAGCCTAACAATGATTCCATCACATGCTTTACATCATCACCTTTTTGGACTAGATATTGAGAGTTGCAGTAAAGAGGCTACAAAATGTAAATTCAGCACTTGGATCAACTCCAAACCTTTTATCTCTTTAAATTTTCATAAAATAACTAAAAAACTGGACACAAGTGGCTATGAAACTACTTATCTGTCAGCTGTCCAATTACTTTTCAGCCTGTGAAAATGGAGGGACTTAGGAAAAATACTGTGATTTATATACAGATAATGCGATATTTTGTGAAATGCCTTAAATTAAATTCATTTACATATTGATTGCTTCATTTCATATTCATTGTGGTGGTCTACACAGGCAAAAATATGAAAACTAGGTCATTCTCGAAAATATTTTTGAACCTGACTGTGTAAATACACTATATACTATACTATAATATACTACGTTATTCTGTAATACACCAATTAGTCATAACATCACAATGCAAATCATTATGTCCAATATTGTGTAGGTTATTGTTGTGCCACCTGGGCAGCGCTGGCCCCTGAGGGCATGACTCCACAATACCTCTGGGGGTGTGCTGTTGTGTCCCGCAACAGGATGTTGGCAGCAGATCCTTTGGGTACTCTGGGTTGTGAGGTTGGCCTCTGTGGACAGGACTTGTTTGTCAGGTGCATTTCATAGGTGCTTGATGGGTGCTGGATCTTGGGCCTTGGACCAGACCTTGGCACTTTGTCTGCTGGGGCCTGTTGCTTGGCAGACTGTTGTGCAATGGGTGTCATGGGGCCTTTCAATCTTGGCCAGCATTGACTTTTTTGAAAAGTACTGCTACATTAGCTTTTTAGTGGGATCAGACCAGACCGACCAGCCTTAGGTTCCTGCATTCATAAATGAGCCTCATGATCCTGTCTAATGCTAATGTGTTAATAATATGTGATGTTAATATAATAACTGATTGGTTTAAACTATAATACTTTATTTCTTAGGCCTCATTTGGACAGTTATAAAGTAGGTCTGGAAAGGCTGTCTGACAAATAATAAATGTAAAAGAAAAGACAAATGGGATGGGAGAAGAGAAATGGTTTACAGCTGTTATAACGTGAGTGATAACACGAACAAGATGTTCTATGTTGAAACTATAAAGGGCTATACTAAAGTATAATAAAATGTGATGTCTATTTAATTGATAAATCCAAATTTTAAATAGTTAACCTGAAAAATGCTATATAAATAAAAGTCTTTGAGACGTTGTGTGAAAGAGAAATAATCAGTTATAGTAGCAGTAATTCTGCTTTGCTTCAGGTCTCATCACTATACCCTTTTCCTTTAACAGCATGCCCTCCTATGTTTTATTTCTTACTTATTGTTATTGGAATACATATTGGTTGGCCTAGTGATTTTTCAGCATTGCAAATTAGACTGAGACACTGGTGCTTCTCTTCTTTTTCTTCTTCTTCTTTTTTACCTTGCTCTCTTTCTTTTTCTCCAGAATGACAAAACAACTGTATTTGACTCCCACTCTATCAGTTGGTGGCATTTGCTAAAAGTCTTGCTGACATTTCCTTTTTTCTGCGCTCTTTTCTCTTTCTGTCCCTGCTCCTATTCATTTTCCTGCTTTCTACAGAGTAAAACCAATACCTCTCTCTCTCTCTCTCTTGTTTCTCCTCCCTGTTTTCCACTTGCACTTTGACTTTTTTCTTTTCTTCATTCTCTGTCTCTGTCGTTCATCAAAGTCTGTTGGTAAAAAAGGCAGCAGTGTACTGGTAATAGCAGAAGTGACAGGAATATTAATACTGAGCCCATGAGCCCATTGCATTACTACCTAACATAGCACGTCTTCGGTTTTCTACTTCAAAGTCCTTAGTTCAATTCCCATTGAGCCATGTTACCCATGATCTTTGGACCAGATAAAAGAGTCTTTGACACGTTGGACACTGGGACAGTCTGGATTGCTTTATCAAATGACACTCACCAACTGGTGCAATAGTGCAATAATTGTGGTAATTGCACTGAATAATACACACAAATGTTTTATATATAACTATAGAGAGACAGCAAAGGAGAGAAGAGAGAATGCAAGAAATACAGGACCAAAAGAGGACCAAGACAGGTTAATGAGACACTCCTGAGAGTCTCATTACCCCTATGCAATTAATGCAGACTTAATTAATGATATCAAATTATTATTGTAGCATTGAAAGTATTTTCACTACATCCACTAGTATTGAGAATTTTCCAGCAACTATGAAGCCACCATACTAATGCAGCTATTCATTTTGCACCAAATACCAAATCAGATATTGTGCAAATTGCAGTTGGATATCTTCATAATTGTGACCATAATAAGTTTGCTCTTATCGCAACTTTCCCCAACACATATGTACAAATCTCAACCTGCAGGTGGATAAAGAAAAAAAAATCATGAGCCCATAACCAAACCAGAGAAAGTTTTACCAAAAGATTACACTCTCATAAATAAGGAATTTTCCTTATCATTTTGATGGTACTATTAATAAAATTACACCCTTTGTACCTTTTCTATGTGTATTTTACCTAGGAATGTGTAATGTGCATGTTGTTTCAGAATAAAGACATTGTTGTGGTTAAATTATATACTTCTATATACTATATATTAATTCTTTTAAAATGTAAATTAATTTTTTGGTTTCATCTGAAGGATATATACTAAAGGTGTAAAAAAGTAATTATCACAGATGCCAGCAGCAAAAGCACAGTTTGGTTGAGTAGACCAGGTGATAGAAAGCATTTTGAAGGGAAAAGTCAAAGAGATACTTAACAATTTCAACAATTAAAATGATGCATTACCTTGGCAGCCATGATCATGGAGGAGCCTCCACGGATTCCCAGTATGGGGATGTGGGTCTGCGCTGAGATGAAGTCAAGTATCTGAGCGATAGCCTCAAGGTCGGTGTCATCACCAAACACGACACCCTGGAGCCAGTGTCGGGACATTAGCGCACATATGCGCGTGATAATGCTCTTTGGGTCTGTTTCATTCATGGTGACCAGGTCAAGCTTGGGTGCCAGCGGTACATGCAGGAAGTCCTCCTTTTCCAGGCCCTCAGCCAGCACCATTTCACTTGAGTTGCCCACAAGCACTACGGCAATGCTAAGGCCCTGTGCCAACTTGGGCACTGATGCCACCGGATTTGGTGGAGAGTAATGGGGCGGCCCAATGATGTTGCCAGTGGCCACGCCCCCGGCCATGCCCCCACTGCCCCGTCGCGACTCGCAAGCTGGGAAGAGAAGCAGGGACAGGAAGAGCGCTAAGGAGAAAAGATGATGCCTGGAAGGTGAAGGGAGGATGGAGGGCGAGGAGAGGGTACGGCGGAAGGAGGGAAAGAGGCCGAGGCTGACAAGCATGGCAGTGAAGTGAAGACACCGTCCCTGGAGGAAGGGAGACAGGGAGAGAGTTTAGAAATATGTGTCACATACTTTCTCTTCTTCAGCCTTTACTACTAATTAATGGCATGTTTTGGACAGGGTCCATGGAAACGTCAAAAGCCCACAGAGAACTCTGTCATACATGATGGCAAATTTAGTAACGACTTCTATATTTAGCATCTATTTTACCATCTATTCTTGTCTTTATTTATCTTTTATAGTTAAAGAATTCTCCAGCATTTATATACATTGCTATATGCATCTGTAAAGCGATTACTAACATAAATTTTTGTATTTTTCATGTAATGATAAAAAAATTATTATTAAAATCATTTATCACAGAAGTTTAAAGACGGTTGTTGTGTTCTGTCAGTAATTGTCTGTAAAAACACAAGTTGAAACTTACACATGACTTAAAATTGTTTAAAAAGTTATAAGATAACATCTAACCAAATCTGTGTAATATACAGTACTGTGCAAAAGACTTGAGCCACCCTTCATTTCTTCACATTTACTTCCAGACTCTCTTGTATATTTAATGTAGTCTTAAAGAATAGTTCTCCAGGCCTCTAACAGGCCTTTTTGACTTACTTATTTTTGGTAAGTTTTTGTCTCATATTCTCAGTCCAGTCCCTGTACCAGAACCCATTTCAGAGAAATGTTTTTTGCTTGTTTAGCCATACAGTGGCTCATTCAAACATTAACAAATAATCTAACTTAAGGCATGAGCCAGTGAGAAACAGGTGCAGATGATGACAGATGATCAGGCCAGTGATTAGTATACTGCTGGTGCTGAGTGGTTGGAACAGATGAGAAGGGAAACAAGGTTGCCGCTGAGTTTGATACATAAACGACCACATTTTTCAAATTGTTTCTTTGGGTACTTTGCAGCCTGTCACAGTAAAATATTTGTTAAATAAATAAATAAATAAATAAATAAATGAGGGGTGATTCCGGACTTTTGCACAGCCCTTTTTTTTTTGACTTTCCAGTTTCATGAAAGTTTTGTTAGTATTGTGGTATAAGCAATTTCTGCGCTACACTGGTAAATAGGTACAAATTCAAATTCAAAATCAGAAAAAAACCTAGCTATAACCTTTTTTTTATTTAGAGCAGAGGTGGGTAGAGTAGCCAAAAATTGTACTCAAGTAAAAGTAGCTGTACTTAAAAATAATATTACTCAAGTAGAAATAAAAAGTAGTCATCAAAAATATAAAAAAAAAGTATTTGGTGAAAAGACTACTCAAGTATGGAGTAACTGTTTCATCGTAATGTCCCATTTATTTATTTATTTTTTACAAATTATGTAAGCAGTCAGATAAAATAATAATGTACAAATTCTGACATTTCCAAATAATAAAATAAATGAACGAAATAAAATAAAAGAAATGAATAAAACTAAATATCTTTACAAAATATCAAATTAAGGAACAAGAAACACAGATTTTCCTAATCTCACTTTTTTCACAACATAAAGCTTTTAAAACAAATACCTATTGTAGGTAACATATGATTGAACAGTGTAAACTATTTCCAGTGTAAGATATACTGTATATTCAGTTGCCCTCCAAGTGGCTTAGCAGATAGAAGATCACATTAGAACATGTACAAGAGGTCTCACTTTCCCATAAACTGAGAACAAATGTAAGAAACATATATTTTTTAGCCTCTTGCTTGTTTGCTAATTATATATGTTAACATTGCAACATTAAATAAAACAGCTAAACTAACCGCAACATATTTCCTTCACTTTCTACCATGGCTGAAGATACTTTTTTTTACATAACTACATGTGGTTATTGTTATTGCGGCTGATTGGTCAAACGGAGTCATGTGATTATTGTTGCTACGTCTGATTTGGTGAAATACAGTCACGTGGTAGATACACCGGCTGCATTTTTCTGGCAAAAATAAAGAATATCTAATGTGTAGAATTACTCACTCTCACTCACTCATCGTCTATACCACTTTATCCTGTATTCAGGGTCGCGGGGACCTGGAGCCTATCCCAGGAGGCTTAAGGCACGAGGCAGGATACACCCTGAACAGCACAGGGCACACACACACATACAGTACACACACTCACGCCCTCATTCATTCACACACTGCGGGCCAATTTGAGAACGCCAATTAGCCTAATCTTCAACTCTTTGAACCGTGGGAGGAGTACCCGGAGGAAACCCACCAAGCACGGGGAGAACATGCAAACTCCATGCACACAGAGACGGGAATTGAGCCTGGCCAGGAATTGAATCCAGACCCTGGATGTACAAGGCGCCAGTGCTAACCACTACACCACCGTGCTGCCTGTGTAAAATTAATGGTTAGAAAAGTACCGAGTCGAGTGTAGCCGACTGTAGCGGAGATAGAGTAGCGTTTCTTCTTTGCAAATCTACTCATGTAAAAGTAAAAAGTATGGTGCCGTAAAACTACATAGAAGTATTATTTTTTTTCAAAAGTTACTTCAGTAAATGTAATGGAGTAAATGTAACTCGTTATTACTCACATCTGATTTAAAGGTTAACTGATAAATACCTTTCTCTGAAGCATGCATAAAACATGAAACATGAAACAAGTCTTCTACAAACCTGTTCTCACCAAATGGGCTCAGATTTCGGATCTTTGTTAAAATGTTAAACGTTAAAATTTGTGTCTGTTATAATCACACATCAATTACTGACGCTAATGATACATATTAGGTAAATTAAAAATACTAGAATAATACTTTGAGCAGTTTCACCTTTTTGCCTTGCAACTTAACCAAAGTGATGTTAAACAGGTACTCAAACAAATCAAGACAAATATTTTTGCTAAAGCCATTTCTATAAGCAGCAACTCTATAAAGCCATTTTTAAACCGTTTTCCATAAAGTGCAATGTAAAAGAATTATTTTTCACAAGCCATTTGAGATAAATGCGCCTCTAATGAGTCGAGGTGTGTTGTCACACATTACCGTGCAAATTTCACAGACATAATACTTATTTTATGGTTTGATGCATTACTTCTAAAAGAAGGTACGTGCATTTGTTACTATTTTTTTAATAGGTTGCAATGTAACAGGGAACAAATAAATCCTTTATGTGAATTGAACCTGAAAAATAAAAGCGGACTCTGTTAGCATAAAAGTTTTAAAGGGAATTGATTGGGAAGCACAATGAGCTTCATTTTGAAAGGGCAGCAAGAAAGAGAGTGACAGACAGATTATAGAAGATATCGACGGACAGAAAAAGGGTGATAGAGAAAGAGAAAGTGAGAGAACATGCGAATGTGTAGCACACACTGAACGTGTTCAGACAGAATGACACACCAGTTGGTTGATCAGTTGACAGAATGGCACACCAGGGGTATTATATCACGAAAGCTTTGTGATACGTATCAGAATATTTTCTTTTGTGTGCAAAACTGCAGTAATATTAAAAAAGACAAAACAAAAAAAAACAAAACAAAAAAAATTATAAAGACACAGTGTGCAATTTCTAGTCTATTACCATGCAATAGATTTAAATAGTTTCTTTATTTCAGGCTCCTGTTTAATATTTTTCTCACCTAAAAAAAATTAACCCTGTTCATTGTAAAAAATAAATAAATAAATAAAATAAAAAAATATATATATATTTTTTATTTTATTTTATTTTTTTTTTTTAATCACAGCCTGACCCATTTCCTTAAAAAGCATCTGATTAAGCATGTGTGGGGTGGTTGGGGTAGTTTGGTTGGTTGCTCTGTATACTGTACTGTAGGCTAGTCAATATTTTCATTGCAGTTGTAATTCATTGCACAGACAGCAGGCTGCTCTAAAAATCTCACACAGCTCCTTTAATGATCAAGGAATTAAAGGAAAAATAAAATAGTTGTTACACATATATATTTGTCATACCCAGTTTGAGAACAGCTATGCTGGATGATGCTATGAAAGTACTAATTTCTTTCTCAATATACTTGCAATATCGATAGAATATTATATACAGTAGCACCCGTGCCTACGGTCCACACACACACAATCCTGTATACATTCATTGACCTTATCCTGTGAAGCATCCACACCGTCTCTCAGACGACACTTCCCCTTCCTTTTGCTGTCTCCATCTTTTGTTCATTCCTTTCAAAATGCCTGAAGGAAACTTGTTATTGTTTCCTGCTATTCTCATTAGCAGCAATGCAGAGGCAAACACTTAGTCACCAACAAATGTGCAAGTGTGTGTGTGTGTGTGTGTGTGTGTGTGTGTGTGTGTGTGTGATGGAAAGTAATAAATCAAAATGGGTCACAAAAGCAACAAGCGATAGGATTTTTTTAAACATTTTTATTTTCATATATAAAATCATGTGCTATTTCATATATAAAAAGCCTTTACTACACTGTCATGATTGGTTGGCCTACTATGCAAAACCTTGCACGTCTTAATGCCATGCCATTCAACGTCTTTCATGTTGGAACTGTTAAGATAAGATTGCCTGCGTAAGATAAGATGACCACGTTCACACATGAAGCTGATACACTAAATGGAAAGAAAGGCAAGTCTGAAAAGGGCCTTTAAGGGCTTGACACAGTGGCATTAAGGAGAAGGGTGCCTGATGTAAACATGCTGGGGGGGGGGGGGGGGGGAATGGGGGTATCTCAGAAAGAAAGGCAGCTCTTACAGGATAATTATTGGAGGTTTGTCAGCGCTAATTGCAGGTACGCATGCTAATTGTGAATGCGCTCACTTCTGTTGAAAGGAACGACTGTAGCGAGGGAAGAGGGGAAGAGGAGAGCGAGTGGGAGGAAAAGAGCTGAGGGAGGAGATACAGAGAGAGAGAGAGAGAGAGAGAGAGAGAGTTGCGAAGGCTCATGAAGAAGAATGAAATAAGCACATACCATGTAGCGCTCAAATGAGAGCTTAATTAATAAAATGAAATGAGAAATAGCCCAAGTCACAAGACATAAAAAGGCAGGAATAATATACTAAGCATCAGAGAAAGGGCACTAAGGAAGATTAATACTTTTTTTTTTTTTAATGAATTAATCCTTTCATAACAAGTGACTATGTTTTAAAAAAAAAAAAGCATGTTGTGATTAACGAGGGATAGTCATGACAGAAACCACAAAAATGCAAGAAAATATTTTTTAAGGAGAAAAAAAGAGAAAATGTTGAGCGAATGGCAGAAGAAAAAGCAGAAAATGCAGAGAGATGCACCACTTGGTTTTGCCTTTCAGTTTAGCAGCAGTTTGTATCCATAGCAACCATTCAAATGAGCCTTCCTACACTCACTTACTCACTCACTCACACACAACCACAGAGCGAGAGAGAGAGAGATGCTTATTGCTAAAGCCATGCAGATTTGAACAACCTTAAGTCACCTAGTAACATACATGTAAAACAACTTTGGTGAGATCATGACATCATGACATCAACACGCACACACACAGACACACACACATAGTGTATACTTCCACAAATAATTGTTGGAAAAGCTTCCTGCTGGTACAATGCTGTTTTTTTTTTTTTTTTTTACAATCACACTCAAATCTGCAAAATAGAGCCTTTCTGGCTCACGTTCATACACACATGTATGCACAAACACACACACATACACACACACACACAAAAATACTTCTCAGGGGGAAGTAATGCCTGCTCAAATACCAAAAAGTCGCCCAATGACGTCATGACCTAATTTGCCTTTTCTCTTCTAATTCATGATGCTTCGCATATAAAATGTGTTACATAAAAAAATTACATTAAGATTTACTAAAAATACTGAGATAATATAAACAGACATGAAGTAAAACATTTATCTACTTTTACAAGTCAAACCGAGATTGAATGAATGAAAGCGTAAAACCAATTGACATTTTAAAGAAGGCAGTACAATCCCAGACAAGGTGCGTCAGAGCTTACTGTAGTCATTCTTGTAAACATTCAGCGAGTCGAACGTCTGATCCTTGAAAAATCAACGTATAACTTGTCGCCAACTTGTGGAAGAGACGCATCTGTCTGTGGGAACTGTACTGTACATACAATCATTTATGAACACCACTTGCTCATTACAAGAACTTGGCTGGGAGTTATGGCTCCAAGCTATTTCCACATATTTGGAACATTTAAAGGAGTTCCTGGGGGGCCAGTGTTTCAGAAGCAGGCAGTCCGATCATGGCTCCCGCGTACTGAGAGAACTTTCTACCTAGATGGTATTCAAGCACAAGTGAAATGCTGGAATAAGTGCATTAGTGTAGCAGGGGATTATATAGAGAAATAAAGAGAGTTCTTACTTTCAAAACTCATAATCAAAAGTCCCAGTTGACTTGAACGCCACGTATTTGTTGTAAATTTTGACAATTAGTCAATTTAAAACTAAGAACAAAGAAGTGTGTGGGCAGGACAAACAATGATGAACAAATATAAGTTTTATCTAAGTTAGCATCACTAGAGCTTTTTAATGCAAGCTTCTTATTAAATTGTAAGTCGTTGTATTCATGCAATGTATTCTGTCTGTGGGAACTGTACAACCAATTGTTTAAGGGAATCACAAATAACTACAGCTTTATCAGCTTTTTTACCTGGTATTCTTCTTGTAAAATGGTTTAGATGAATCCTTCTCATGATAAAATGAGATGATGCGATGTGTTTATTCAGTTCTAAGATAAGGCTTTGCAAGGTTAAACTGCAGAAATCTGTATTAGACAAAAGCAAGCTGTTCCCTGATGCATATGCACGGTACAGCACGTCCGTAGTGCATTAAAGCCATCAAAAAAATCAGACACTTTAGAAAAGTAGACTTTTGTCTTCAAATTAGTCTGATGCTTCAAGTTATGTAAGTGCAACATCCATTTATCTATTCCTAAGACCGCCAACGTTCTCACTCAGCACCTGCTGAGAATTATCACTGCTTAAATGTCACTGACAGAGTGGGGAAAACTGCCATAAATCACGCATGCACACACACACGCACACACACACGCACACACACACACACACACACACACACAGACACACACCTCCCTTGTGGTGGTGTCTTACATCCCTTATAACGGCCTTCATGTTCCACTTGATGACACTCTCTCAATCATCTGGGACACATTTGCGCAAAGCCCAAGGCCTAATTTCCCTGATTGGCTGAAGATGAGAGAACGGTTCCAGCACTGAGACCTAATTGGCTGAGGATGAGAGATGGTCTAAGCCCTGAGGCTTCACTGGCCTCAGTGTTGAAAAGTTGGCACAAAGGGGCGGGGCTTGTTCATTAAAATCAGAAAAAGTGACTTTTGAAACAGCATTCATCTGAAAAGCCAGACTAACAGAGTAAAAGACCTACGTATAATATTTAGATGCTCCCGGTAAAGAGCGCCATGCTTTTAATTTGTATATTAAGCCAAATTATTTCACAGGTAATAAACAGTCTTAATAAATCTATAGCATTTTTTAAAATAAAAATAGCTGCTGATGTAATACAGTTTGTTCAAAATAGTGTTGCGGTTAAACAATCTCCCATTTCCTTCCACTGATTCATCCACTAGAGTCTTTTTTGGTATGGAGCAGCTTGTTTGACTGCTGGGGCAAATGTTATACTGTATGTGTCTTTTGGAGAATATCTGGATATAACCTCTTGGATTTAAGGGTTATGTGGTAAGTGATTTTGTCAGACGTTAACTGAAGCTAGCTGTTTTGAAACTCTTTCCATAACAATGGAATATGTTTAGATATGTGCATGCACTGTATGTTGTCTAGGATAAAATGGCTGAACATTACGACACTTCAGCTATATGACAGATATAAAGAACAGCTCCTTGTACTGACTGGTTGAAAGTACTGACTTGGTACACCAGATTTGGGTTTATTCTTATTTAGTTAGATATTTAAATCCTGCACTTTCAGTTCTTCTTGGTTTAGCAGCTGTTATGTTACAGGCAACCAATATGTCATGTTTATTGCATGTTTGTGCTACATTATCCTAGTCCTGAGTTCATAGCCCAGTTCCTTTTCCTGTCTGTTTTGTGACACAAGGATCATTAATGAAATATCTGCCCTGGCAAGCTCATCTCTGTTGATTCCTGACAGACTGCCAGACCCCAAATTGGATTTCATTGCCAGTGTTTGACGCAATCTGCTTCCCCCAAACGGGACTCATGGACATTTCAGGCCTACATGATGTCACTGAATACACCTCCCTGACAGGTTCCCTTTTGCAGTCGCAAATTTACTGGACAACCATAGCGAGTCTCAAACCTGGGAAGAGAAAACGGGTCCAGTTCATTCTGTCCTGGCTCATTGGTTGGCCCAGCGTAACTATGGGCGGGAAGCCCAAGCACCCAAAGAGAAAGAGCCAGGAAAACCTTGCAGTATTTACTCCTACTGTTTAAGTAGTTTTTTCCCCATAATTCTGTAGGAACTGCTACTGGACATTTTTTGAAGGAAAGGGCAATAGCTTGTGTGTCTACCAGTCGGTCTAGCTTTCTGTGGAGAAGCAGCAGCCAGAGGAATGTTAAACAGACCATGTTCCAGCCAGGCTTCTGCCAAAGACTGACAAGACTACCTCTCCAGCCAGGCTCCGAAGGGACCACTCTCATAGTGGTGTCTATTGCAAGTTATGGGGCAAAAGGGGGTCTCGTGAATCCAGCCCTCATCAGCCTCTGACTCAGAAAGGGATTTCTGCTTCTCCAACCTGCCCTTCTGCAAATGTGATTCTGCCTCTTTACTCCAATGGTCGCAGTGCCCCCTTCCCCTGCTTCACTGAGAACTTTCCTCCCCCATTGCATCCTCAGCATCTGGAAAGCCAATGCCAGATTACATGGCTGTCCTGGGCTCCCTTTCGACTATGTTGAAGTGTTAAACAACATGATTCTTAAACTGGACCTTCTAAAGCTTTTTTAGAAAATACAACATGTGCTAGAAAAGTTTAGACAATAGATAGAAAGTCAAGTTTATTTAAATATACAATCAATTAATTTAGTTTTTTTTTTTACAACCACACTAGTGTACTGTATATTTGGATATGGGCTGGGGCATAGCACAGATCTCTGAGCCCTATACATTAGCAGCCTCATTTGACCCATTCCTTTTTTGACCCATTTTGATCACACTTTTTATTCCAGACTGCCAATGGCCCACCTGCCATTGGGGCCATGAGAAGTCAATCCCATATTTCCCCCAACTAAGCACTAGCGTAGATTTGATATGCTACACTTTGTGTCAAGTGAATTAATATTTTTACTTTGGGTATATTGATATAGGAATTAAAAAGTATTTTTTTTTATTATTTATTTATTTTTTTTGATAGTTTTTTTAAAAAGTTTTTACCATTATGAAAATTAAACAAAAATGTTCTTCTGGCTTATTGCTATGAAAAATGTATTGTAATATAATAGTAGTGAAGATTTTTTTTTCTTTTCTTTAGTTAGGTCATTACCTTTTTGGACAATATGATGAGTGAGTGAGTGAGTGAGTGAGTGAGTGAGTGAGTGAGTGAGTGATAGATAGATAGATAGATAGATTGATTGATTGATTGATTGATTGATTGATTGATTTCAGTGTCCTAACACTAAAACAAGATGTAAATTGAATATCTGGTGAAATGAACCCAAGTCTAATATGACAGCAAATACTCCAAGAACAGGTCATTTTGTTTGTGTGTATTGGTTTGTAACAGGTGACTGCACTTGTCAGGTTGCCTTGAGTATGTATGTGTGTGTATCATTATAATACATTATAATACATTGAATATTTGTGTATGTCAGCATGCCTACTGAGACCTCTGTATGTTTCATTACTTCTGGTCCTAATATAAGCATTTCTCCAGCAAACCCTGATCTCTGTTTTTCCAGACAAATCAATAAATTATGCATCAAACTAAATGTTTGCACATAAAAAAACTCATTGCAAGTTTTATCCAAACTCAAATTAGTCCAGCTGGAGCTTGGAAGAAAACTGATAACAAGCAATAATCCAATTTATTTAAGACTTAAATCGGATCAAATTCCTGAATTAAAAAAGATGGCAAAAAGTGTGTTAACGTATTGAAGAATGAAATGTGAAGATACATATTGAAGCCTGCACTGAAAGGTCTGAAGAGAAAAATTTGTGACAAACGTAATGTAAGGAAATACATGCATACACTTATTCATGCATACACGCATTTTACACGGTCTTTCAAAGTGGTGCAGTGAGTGAGGAGGATTGGGTTGGCATGGTAATACAGTCAGACACTATGAACGTGTTGCTGCATGCATGTACACACACACACACACACACACACACACACACACACACACACACTAATATACATCCAAATACAGCAAGGCTGTCAGGAATGGAGAAGAAGATTTAAGTTCAATTACACATGCATAGACAATTAGTCTCTCTCTCTCTCTCTCTCACACACACACACACACTACTAGTCAAGTTCTATACATTAACATAATGCAGATCCACACATCAGGCTTAAGAATTATGCATTTGGATAAAGGACCTTTTCCACCCTATAAGTCATGGTGATGACCTGCTTCTATCTCCACCAATCAAATGGGATCACACTCTCTCCCTCTTTTCCCAATGGTCATGGGTAATTAATTAGCAAGCTGTCCTTTGTTTAGTCCAAATGAACATCAACACATGGATATCAAGAGATACTTGTCTATTCCTAATCACACTCCCAAAACAAAAAGTATCTTTCTTTTAACTGGAGTCTGGTGTTGGAGGTGTGTTTGTGTGTGTCTGTGTGTGTGCTTGTGTGTATCTGTGTGTTTGTGCGCTGCAATAAGTCACTGTAACATAGTTTGGGGGATTAATTACTGAGAGTTTGTAATATTGAGTTTGGATCATTGGCATGACTGATTATGTTCCCAATCATCTTTCTAATTAAACGTTACCTTGGGACATGTTTTTGGGGGACTTTTGACTCTGAGAGAAAACTGAGATGCAATGCTGTGCAGTTAAGACTTCAGCACCATGGTCAAGGGCCCATCAGTGGTTGTCTTGCAACGCTAACTTTTTAACTTGTGACTAATCCATCAACAAAACAGAAAGTCTGATTTCCTTGTCCATTAGTCTATGCTATTAGTGATGACTACTGCAGTGATTTATTATAATATCAAAGAGTGATTGTACTGTTAATGTAGAGCATGATTAAAAACTGATCATAACATTGCCTTTGGTACATGAAAGACTAAATGTGAAATTGGCTTTTAATATGATAAGTGATCCTAATGCTTGTTTGAGGTATAGCGAATTAAGACGTTTATGTAACTGCATTCCTACCTCGTCCCTTCCCCGCACAGTGGAAAGACATGCAGATTAAGTTTCCATAATGTGTATTTGTATGTGTGTGTGTGTGTGTGCGTGTGCGTGTATGTGTTTGTGCCCTGTGATGGATTGGCACCTTGTCCAGGGTGTACCCAGCCTCCTACCCAAAGTCTACTGGGATAGGCCCCAGGCCCCCTGGCCCTCCAGTACATAGGATAAGCGGTACAGGATTTGAAGATTAAGATATAACTTTGGATAAATATGTTATGGGAAATAAAATGTTGATTTGGGAATGATAACAATGTTTTTGATACATAATGCAAGAGTGCTCCAGTGAAACAGTGGACTGAGACATCATAAACAAGTGTTTTTTAGGGTTTTTTTATTGACCCATGATGAAACAGTGATTGTGATTACGTTTAAAAAATGACCTTATCCCATTGGTTTGTGAAATAATGAAAGAGTGACTGTAACTTAGGGTCAAGACATGATTAAAGAGAGATTGTATTACGGGTCTGAAACATCATGAATAACAGATCATAATATTAGCACTGTTGCCTCACACCTTCAAGCTTGATGGGTTTCCTTCAAGTACTCTGAATTTTTCCCCAGTCCAAGTGGTTTAAACTTATGGGTGTTTTCAAATTGTCAGCAATGTGAGTGTGTGCTTGTGTTGGAACCATTTCCGTGGTGTAACCCTGCCTTGTCCCCTAAGCTCCCTGGGACTGACTCTTGGCCCCTTACAATCCTACTTAGGATAAGTAGTACAGATAATGGATGGATGGATGTCGAAGTGGCCGACTTGACAATAACTGTGAATTGGCTTTAAACATAATTACATAGGCATAACACCATTTGAGCTAGGGTGAGAATTTTTTCAGACATAGATGAACAATTAACTGTGACATCAAAAAAGTCACATCAAAAACATCATATTAAGTTGCCAAATTCAAATTCCTGATTTGATAATATCTATTTTGATACCAAGGTATTTAATGTATCATTTCCATTTGCTGAGATTTAGTCAATGCGGATTTGAAACAATGTTTGTTTATGAGGAGGTCAAAATCAAAATCCTATTTTTAGAATATTTAAATGAGGACTACATTACTTATTATGAAAGAGGGAACCCTCAGCCTAATTTTAACACCAAGATTTCCCTGCTACCCCTTAAAATGAAAATAAATAAAGAAATAAAAAAACAACTCTTTTTTTAATGCAAAATGCATGTTTTTTCACAACTGGAGGAACAGTGTTAACAGATAGTGTTAGTTAGGGAGTATAAATGAGTAAACACTTGTTTTGGACATATTGCTTGGTGAATGCAATACCTTACGGTATATAGGCCACAATGTATAAAGTCTATACAGGATATAATGAATTATAGGCTATATTATAATTACAATATATTTTAAACAACAGATTATCCTTAATTTGAGATTTTGTCATGGTATACAAAACAGTTTCTGAAAATCTGTGAAAAGGAATCTAAAAGATAGTGAGAGACATCAGTTTTCTCGCTATTGAAGGTTATAGCCTGAACCAAAACAGGATGTCATTATGTGACTAAAGGTGATTTATAGTATGATAGGCCTGCAGTTTCTTCATAACTTATAGCTAGTGATTCAATATGTATCGTATTGCTATATGGGCCATCTAAACACATTGTATTTTCATATGTTAACAGGTTTTATAGCATAGTTTTCAGTTTCCTCAATATTTGAAGAAGTCTCCAGTGTCAACAGTCAGAGGCAAAACAGGCAAAACTAAGACTATTTACAAGACATTATTCATAACTTATGTTTTTTACTTATTTATTTTACATATTAAGTGTTAATATGAATAGTTCTTTAATTAATAAAAAAAAAATTAGTGTTGGCAAATGACTCCAGTACAAGAGTGATGTATCACTTCTGAATGTGATGTTATAGGAGATTTATCTTTGAGGTAAGTAACAGTAACTCCTCTTTATGTAATGCTCCATCACACCACTTTTCCTATAACAGCATGCCATGTTGTTTGAGATGTTGATGTGTTTTATTCCTAACATATGAATTTACACACAACTTGTATTTTCAGACAAGAAACATCATCTTGCCTACAGCCTTCTTTATGATCCAGATGCAGAACCCAATTCTACATTAACAACTTAAAACACCATTATTTATGGCAAATAATTATGATAAAAAATTGTTAAATAGACAGACTATGATAAAAAATAAATTAGCTTTTATTGTTTAGATTTTTTGCATGTCTATGAACTAAAGCTGAATGACAGCAAGCTGCCAAAGCCTGTGATGGATCTTTTGTTCTTTAAGAAATGTCCAATAGCAATTAAAAAGCATTACAAGCAAAACACACTGCAACACATTTACTAGCCTTATGTGCATTGGTTTAAGAAGCCATTATAATAAACCACTGTCATAAAGACAATGTGTGAACTGGCCCTCGTCCTTGTAGCACAAGAAACAAAGCCAACTGTTCCACTAATTGTTATGAAGGTGGGAAGAGGTACACACTAATGAACCGATAAACTGTAACACAAACACAAGTGAGCAACCTGTGTGAACATATCCATGCATGTGCAAAGTGCATTTTTTATTTATTTTTTAGTTCTTTTTTTCATCTCCGTTATCAAATTTAGATTGATTTATTAACCAAAGGCTCTTTTGAACATACTGAAACAACCTGTACAGAAGCACACACACACACACACACACAACCTAAATCCCCTTAATTGGTTGGTCAATGTTGTTCGAGTCGCTTGGATGGGCCCAGTTGTTGTGGATAATGACCTTCGTGTCTATCAGTCCATCTTCCCTGCTGACACAGACACGTACTCCATCGATCAAGAGAGAACAGGTTATCTCTGTCTCTTGCACAGCGACACACATACACACACACAGAGAGACGCTTACATGCATCATCAGACACCAAACAGTTTAAGCTAATGAGGTAAACACCATCAATGACTGTTCATTCAGCGTTATAACTGAACCCATAGGGCAGCAACTGAGTGCTACACAAACCGAATATGTGAATTATTAATGACGAATGAAAGCCAATTTAGGTACTTAGTAAATGTAATGATATGTTAACAAAGCTGCTTAATAAATTTTATTTGATCATGGAAATACAAGACATTAACTTGAACACACAGTCAAATGAGTATACATTCAATAAGGCTGAGAACAAGAATGAGCAGAGACTCCTCAGGTAAATGGGTGGATTATTCCTGAATCCTCAGTGTTGCTATTTTAAGAACTTTGTCACCTATAAGCATTAACAAGAAACAAGACTCATCTAGAGAAAGTGAGTGGACAGAGTAAATTGCCAGTATAACAAAGGATGAGCCTACTGGGAGAATTTAAAGCAAATAATAAAGCCTTAAACAGAATCCTAAAATGCATTGAAACCACAAAGCAGGGAAGCTAAAACCTTAGTCATATCTTCACTCGTCTTGGAAAACTGTCAATAGTTGCACAGTGACATTTTGGACTAAGTGTAGGTGGGAGGGAAATGACTAACACTAAGGTATGGAAAATAATCCAATAAAACATGAATGCAAATTAACAAAAGTAATATTAAATTTAAAAAAAATTTTAGTAAAATTTTGTAAATTTGGGGATCCCAACAAAAGAATATTAGGGAAAAGATATTATCCATCTGAATTTAATGTTCTCAATACAGTCACTTACATTTTACGAGATGTGTGCTTTAAACTATTAAAACTAAATAGAAACATACTGTATTAATAACAAACAACAAATTATAATATGACAAATTATAAATAACAAATTGGGCTTAAAATGAAACTCATAATATTGTTAACCCAAAAGAAAATAAATTAACAAAGAAATTTGGGGTTTAAAAAAAAAATTATTTTAAATTGTTTAAAAAAGCTATCCATTTTAAAATATCCGAAAACCAATAACTGGACACATTTTAAAAGGTGGATAGGGATTTTTAAACAGTGGACTTTATAAAAGGTGGATATTACGGCAAAGCTAAGATTATATTATGTAATACAGTAATATGGTTTCTTGAATGTTGAAAACTGCCCTAAATACGAGCCTTAATGAATTCAACATGGATTGAAGTCAGGAGAGGAAAGAAATTGACAGTTCTGTCTGGGATAAGAAAGTGCCATACACCGAGTGCTAGTGCAAATCCCCAATTCAACTTGATTGCATTGCAGAAAATGTCGGCTTTAATTGAGTTGCATGTCACTTACAGCGGACACGTACGGTGCATCCAGTAAAAGATTCATCCTCATAACCGCAACAAAATGACTGACAAAATTCCCCAAAACAGTTAAGAACAGAAATGGTTTTGTCACACAAGGTCTCTTTGGTGTCCCAATGTTCTGTTGCTATGCCAACTGAACCTTCGTTGCCACGCCACCAGATTCTCCGAGTAATGCAGTGGAAGATTTGAAAGACATTTTCACTCTCTTTTCCTTAACCTCTCTGTTATTGTCAATCAAGGACAGGTGTGACTGGCAGTTTCGCTGAATCTACAGAGCAGGGCCAAAACAAATCTATCCTCTTACGTTAATAATCAAAGGCGAGTCCGAAGACAGAGACACATAATCAAACGTTTTAGGCTGGCTGATGACTCTCTGCTCATTTCTATCGCAACAAATGAGTTTTATTTGTTCTGTAAAAGAAAACAAGGGAGGGAATGGCCAGCAGGTGTTTTGCTCATCTGTTTTAACTCTTTTTCCTTTCACTTTCTTCTTGTTAGCCTACTTATTTTAAAAAAAATTGGACAAGACTCTACATTCATTTCTTAAGTCTGGAAAAAGGCAACAAGACTAAGAGCAATTTTGAGAGAATAAAGTATTTCAGATGCACACACACACTCACTGTTTGTCTTACTGTTCTTATGAGGCCCTCCATTGATATATTTATTACAGTAAGTATTTAAAGCTATGCACACATTCAAATCTAACTGCCTCGCCAAAATGAAACTTCTGTCTCTTTTTAGGGATTTTTTTGTTTTGTTTGTTTTGTTATTTGTTTGTTAATCTTTTTAAGAAAAAAAACTGTTTTGTTGATGGGGACCAGCCAAATTTGTTCGCAACCTAGATTTAAAAAAACATGCCTAAACACGCACAAACACAAGCATATCAGCATATCTACCCCATAAATGATAGAGGAAGGTATTTTAAAAAGAAAGAAAGAAAGAAAGAAAGAAAGAAAGAAAGAAAGAAAGAAAGAGAAATATTAATTCCTTACCTTGAACATTGCCAGCCCAACTGCCATTCTCTCTGCTCAACTCTGGCATGATGGTTTGAGCTGGGTTTCCTCTCTTCCTCTCATAGCCTCAGATGGAGGGATAACAAATGAATAAGGCAGCACAAAGGGGACCACAGAGGAAGCAAGGGTTTGTGTAAAACAACAAAAACAGGTTCTGGATGGTCCCCGGACTGGTTTGGCTTTACTGTAGATCCAGGTAGAACCAGATGATTTAAGTTCAAAGATCAATCAAGAAAATAGTCCAGAAAAACTGCAACTGCTTCCCTAACTTAGATCAATAAAGGATGACAATGAAATATTAAACTGCAAATGTCAGTCTTGTTTAGTAAAAATACACTTACAAAAATGCATCTAAATGCCCTGGACAGCACTCCTGAGGCTTATGTCTCTGGTGGCATTGTCTTCTTCCAAAAAAAAAAAAATAATAATAATAAAAATGAGTCAATACTAGAGAGGTGAAAAATGTAAGCTTGTAAGCAGCTGAGTGAGTTTTGTCCTTTTGGCTTCTTTTTTGGTATCTTTAAAAGATACTATTGTGAGGGAAAAAAATGAATCTTTAGATCTTCACTGATGTAGGTCTCCAGCTGTCGGTCGGTTCTCTTCGAAGAACCCCACCTGAATCCTCCACTGCCTCCTTATTGCATCACTATGAGAAAGAAAAGGGAAAGAAAACTGTCATTTCTCACTTCTGGTGTACGTGCCGGGGTTGTGTTCTGAGCTGTGCATGTGAGCAGAGCTGAAACTAAAAATTGGTAAATTTTTCTCCTGACACCCATTTTAGATCGTTTTACCAGGCTGGACACATTAGCTCCACTATGAGTCATAAAACAAATGAGAGGACTTGATTGAAAGGACAGGCGATTCTGAAGTGTGGTAAATAAATAATGATTTGCAGTTGCACAATATTAGCTGTGAACATTTACCTCAAGTGCAGCAAACATGAGTAGAAGGTAAGAAACCTTTAAACAACAATAATAATTTTAACAGAAATAGAAAATAAAGGTTATACTAAAGCATTTTATATTGTTCTACTGGTAAATTTCTTTGAATATGTAGGAATTTATCAATTTTTAACCCCCAGCATTAACAGTAGTTAAGGTTGTATAATTCTAACTCTGTTCTATGATGATATTGTTTCTATAGTAACTAAGTCATTTACAGGGTCTTGTATGGTCCGTAAAATTTAAGTCAAATAACAAATGGATAAAGATAATGTGTTGTTTTTAATTACAGAAAACTCACTCACTCACTCATAGTCTATACCGCTTAATCCTGTATACAGGGTCGCAGGGGGGCCTAGGGCTTATCCCAGGAGACTTGAGGAATGAGGTGGGGTACGCCCTGGACAGGGTGCCAATCCATTGCAGGGCACACACATTTACACACTAACACGCTCATTCACACACTAAAGGCAATTTGAGAACGCCAATTAGCCTAATCTGCATGTCCTTGGACCGTGGGAGGAAACCGGATTACCCAAAGGAAAACCACCAAGCATGGGAACATGCAAGCTCCATCCATACAGAGGTGAGAATTGAACCCGGACCCTGGAGGTGCAAGGTGACAGTGCTAACCACTAAGCCACAATGCCACCGATTACAAAAATATATAACAAATAACAAAAAATATATTAAAGTTGTTCATTGTTCAACATTTACACAAGGAGCTTTGTGTGTCCAAGCTTTGTAAAGGTCAGTTAGAGTCTTCACAGCAGAGAACAGTGCTATGTCTGCTAACATGACAGGCTCTATTTTAGGTCTCATCTAATAACTATTTGGAGCTGTTATTATATATGTTAAGTGTTAATTAAGAACTAACTTGTCTCACAGACATTTTACAACAATTAATATAACACTACATTTTGTTCATTACAAAATTGTAATAACTGACAAATCGTTGTAGTGTGAGATAAGTGAAACATTTAGGACATACTGATATTGGAAGATAATTCAGTTTCACGTCAGGCTGCATCACACCACCCTATTGTTGATTATTTTCCAATTACAACACACAGCATTGTGTTTTAGTCCTTTTATATCTCACTTCAGTGCTTCAGCTGTTTTTGATAACAGAATCAAGTTTTGGGAATATTAAAAACGCATCATAAGCAGCTAAACAGAATTATTTCTTGCACATCATCATTTACCCAAGCTAAAGCTGAAGTAGGCTAGTGGTGTCCACTGAATGATATGGAAGACAAAAAGTCAAGATTCAAGAGTATCATTATGTCTTCCTCTGCTACTTACCATTGCAACCTTTTCTGCAGTGTCTCACTGATATCTGGATGATGGACAAATAGGACAGAGAAAATACAAGAAACACAAGAGGATCTCCTCTGACATGTCGATAGAGCCAAACTCATGGGCTTTCCAATGATGTCCTTGAAATTCAAGAAAAATGTGAAGTAGGAAGGAGGGGCTGTGATGATAGACTTAACAAGAATCTGATTTGGGTAAATCCAACTGACTTGTAATGTTTGAACATGCCCGAAATAGGGGAAAAACACTGCCAAAACTCATTGAAAACCAGAAAATGGAGAGAAAAGTGGGAGTACAAGCAAGAAATGAATGAAAGAGAGGGATCTCCACAATTTTATCATTCTGTTCATTGGGATAATTACAAAAAAAATTGCATTTAATTTATTTAAGGTCATTTTAAAACTCCCATTTATTTTTCCATTGCAATAGCTATATTTTCCCTTCTTGTTTTAATAAATAAAAAAGCATGTTTCTCAGTCTTGTGTTACCTAATCAGGACCTTAAACCGAGATGTTAAACAAACCTACAAATGTTCACAAAAACAGCAAAAAGTTTTGAAAGGATATAACTTCTTGGAAATCTCCAACTGAGTGAATTTGTGAATGAGTCAGAAAGCTGTGTTTAATTCTCTAATGGGTTTGTTCCCATGCCATCTGGGAATGCAGTGCTTTGGCATGTCAGCTGATTTTTGGTGGCTGAGGGGTTGGGGAAGGGGGAAGGGGGAGTTTTGAGGCAAGCGAGAGAACAAGGGAAATTTTGAGAGGAGCGAGGGTGAGAAAGAGAGACCGAGGCCAGAGAAGTGCGAGTTCGTCCCTTAGGTGATAGACGGGCCGAGATGTAAGAGGGAGAGAAAATAAAGCCGAAGGAGTGACACATGAAAATTAAACACTCAATAAATAGGGATCTATAATGCGGCAGGTTAAATCCATGGGAACAAAAGGCAGTGGAAGAGGAGGAAGGTGTAAAATAAAAACCAGTGGCCAGAGATGAACTTCAGATCATTTCAAATCAAAATGGGAGGTTGGGGTGATGATAAAAAACAGCTTGACTGTGTTAAGGAAATATGTTAACATGTAAACGCTGATGACATTTGCTAGTGTGGATTTTGAGAACACAGTTGCCTACTTTATGAAGAACACACCAAGCAAAGAAAAGCCTGATAACATTTCAACAACTTACACATCCAAATTACTGACTGTTAACTACATTTTAGTGCTAATGAGAAGTGTAATTAGCACATCCATTTTGCACACCATGACATCCCGATTTAAAATATTCCAATGGGATGGTAAACCATAAACTAAATGAAAACTGGATCAAGACTTATAAACCACAAACATTACACAGTACAATGTGTGCTTAATTTAGTGTAAGTGGTGACAAAAAAAAGATACAAAGGAAATTACTGTACCATTGAATAAGCAGTTAAGCCTTGGTTTGGCTTATAGTGGTCTGATGAATTAATGAACAAACTGCTTCACATTGCACCAACATCAAACACTTTTACTTCATGGGTGTGGTGTCATCCATTCAGGTTCAACATAGATTCTAAAGATGGAAAAAATAAATATGTGGTGACTTTTTATATGTGTGTTTCAGGAGGGACAGAATGGGACAGGACTGGAGACCCTTGACTTAACAGATGACAGAAAAAAGTGGTAGACCTTTGGAAATGGGCAAGCAAACGGGATGGAGAAATGGCATGGGACCAGCACAGAGATCCTGGTCACATCTGCCTGTTTGTTTAGTGTGTGCATGTGCAAGTGTATGTACGTGTGTGTGTCAATGTGTGTTTCGTGTACACATAAAGTAGAAGACACACAGGTACACACACAGACAAACAGGTCAGACAGACACTAAACAAGTTAATTAAACCTACCTAGAGGAACTTTAAAGCATCCCGAAAAAAAGAAGTGATGTGAAAGGACAGGTAGTGGAGGACCAAGGGAAGGAAAAAAAGGAAAAGAGGGGAAAAAGAAGGGATGATACAACTAAAAGAAGAGGAATATGGTAGGCTGTAGTTGTTCTTTTTAAAGAATTCTGTCCAGCTTTCATTCAGTGAATGCCAGAGTTTTTTGTTGGAGGGGGGCAGGATGGATGGAGAAAAGGATGGTCCGACCGGAGATGGGAAGGAGGGACTGATGGAGGAGTGGAGTCGGAGCAAATTCAGAATCAAGGGCCACGGACAAGAAAATGAAAGGAAAGAACGGAATAAAGCCCCTCTCCCCTTCTTTCCCTGCTCCAGTGTGTGTCATAGGTAGACAAAATTGTACACCATGTAGATGGAGAAATAAATCAGGAGGCAAATGATGGAGAGCGCAAACAGGTGAAAAGAAGATGCGCCTCCCAGCACCACAATGAGGAAAAAGAAAAAAACAAAACGAAAGAAAAAAACGAATATCCCAGCGACTTCCGTTTTTCCCTCCTGTCCTCTTTTTCTCTCTCTCCTTTAACTGAGTGGTAGATTGCAGGAGGTGATGTCTGTCTGTCAGTTCCTTCCTCCTGTCCTCCTTGTTGCAGTTGATTCTTGCTTTCTGTTTTGTGCTTTCTTTTTCCTCCCACTCTCTGGTGACTTGTTGAAATGGAGTCCTTCGTTTAAACTGTGAAATAGCCCTTTTCCATGTACGGTGACTGAGGGAGCGCAGAGGGGAAACTGGCTGCAGAGGTGCTAGCAGTTACACTGTCTGCCTATGAATGCCCCAATGTGTGCTCTCTCCCTCTCTCTCTCTCTCTCTCTCTCTCTCTCTCATTCCGCACTTACTGGTACAAAAAGGGAAGGAGTGGGAGAGACAGAGGGAGGTGTGAAGAGGGAGCCCTCTACAGGAATATATATCAACTGAGAGAGAAATTAGTTGTTAGATGTGTTATTTGGGTGGTATTTTTTTCAGTCTTTATGTTTCACACTGGTTCTTTAGATTATTAAGGATTTCAGAAAAAAGATCTTTAAAAAAAGAATGTCACTTTTTCTGAAATGGTCATTTGTAGGTTTTGACAATGCCTAGAACAATGCCTAGAACCATCCCCCAGTGGGACAAACAGACAGTTTTCATTAATTTGATAATTATATACAAATTGTCTCCAATGTTCAGATTTAAGAAATTAATGAGACCTCTTACTTCTATTTCTCAGAAGTTTCTCTTTTATGTAAAGCATGCTCTCTAAAATGTTTTCTCTTTTGTCATATTTTAACTTGTGTTCACTACCCCCCCCCACTCACATTTTATTGTCAGAACCTCTCTCAGTCTTTTAAATCCTGACTTCAGCTTGTCTCTTCTTTTAATCCTTTCATTTTATGTCTTTCTCTCATCTCTAGTTTGATAGTTTGTCTCTTTACCTTATTTGCTCCAACTGTCAGAAAGGAAAGAAAATAAGAGATGAACTAAGGATAAGGAGAGATCAAGGATTACAGGAGACCATTTTCAAACTATTTTTTAGATCTTTTTGGTTTTAAGATAAGATAAGATATACTATTATTCGTCCCAGAGTTGAGGAAATTTCTTATCTTAAGGTATATCTTATCATGCTAATTCACATTGTATGGCCCCTGAATATAACCAGGAGCAAAGCAAGAACAATCAACCATACAAAGCAACTGCTTGTTTCACCCGGTAAAAGAGTTCCAAGGATTCCAAGAATCCCAAAAGATATCCATCCATTCCTTGGATTTGTCCAACACCCACTGATCAGTTCCCTGCTCTAAACATGTAGAAAGTGGTAATGACCTGCTTAGTTAAATGCAATGTGAGCAGTAGAATTTACAAAGCTATGCTGAACTTTAACATTTAAGCTTTGATGTAGTCACTTTGCAATACATCCCCTTATTATCTTCTTATAGAAATCCATTAGCCAGCACAGTTAGCCCATGTGTTTGAGCATCTGTATAAAGCTAGCAGTTTATTAGTTAGCTAATGTCAAAACAGAATTTAAACCAAGTGGTGCCACAAAACGCCTGAAATTACAGGAAAGTTTCAGGAGAAAACTGATATCTTACAGGCCTGTGTGAAATCCAGCTGAAACATCTGGCAGCACTGAATCTTTTCCAGGGAGCAGATCACCTTCCTTCAAATTTAAAACTGGTCCCAACTCCGAGCTCTTCTATTAAACAAAATGTTAGTGTTTTATATTCAGTTCATAAGGCCAAACCTGCTGATAAAATCACAGATTATATGAATTAATTATTATTATATATACAATATAATATGTCTGATACCATGCAATGTTAAATACTAAAAGGTTTGGTTTATTTTGAGTCAGAATTTAAAAAGGAATATTCTGGTAATGGACTGTGGGAATTGTGCTAGGGTGGCCTTGTAGTGTGTAATGGGAATGTGTATTTTGCTTACAGTGTTCAAGTGTTCAGAAATGTCACTGATTGTGTGAACAGGTTTAAACTTCAACCCCAGTTAGTAATCTGATTGAGGAACATTAATGTGAATACTTAAGGGTTTACTGACACCACGTGGTAGACTGTGAGTATTACACAATACAATGCCTTACAAAAAGGTATTTTTTGGACACCTAATGGCCAAAAGAATTTATGCAAAAATTCACTGACAGTGAAAAATAAGACAAGTTGACGGGGTAGACCTTGCACCTATTAGAAATGCAAAGCTAAAATAATTTAGACTTGATTAAGACTGATTCAAATATTTGTCCAAGTTCTATTTCAATTTCTATGCACTATTTAAGTTTTTTTTTTTTTCAATAATGAATTCAAATTCTAATATAGTATCAGTTGTGAAGGTGATACACATAAAATAGATCTCTTGGACAGCTGATGAAGTATTTTTGTCTGAATCCTCGTGACTGTCTGGAAACTGTTTGCGTTTTGCTGATCTTTTACTAAGATCATCTAACATTAAAGGCTTGTCTGGCTCCCCTGCCAAGCGTGGAAGTTTTCATTAATTGAAATACTATAATTCCTTATCCCAAGTGAAGGGGCTCATGTATCTTGGGGTACTGTTTACGAGTGAGGGGACATTGGAGCATGAAGTTGCCCAGAGAATCGGAGCAGCCGGGGATGGTATTGCAGTCGGTTTACCACACCATTGTAACAATAAGATTCTTATTCTTATATATAACTGTATACTGTACAATACTGTACCAGTAAAAAAATTTGACACAATTTCTTATTTGTTTATCTTTATTTTTATTGTTTTCAATCTTGTATATTAACGCTGATGACATTAAAATTATGACAGAACAAATATGGTATTATTTAGTCAATAAAAATGTGTTAAATAACCCAGAATATGTTTTATATTTTCTGCAAGGTAGACACCTTTTGATGGCAGTTTTCCACACTATCTCCATTGTCTTACTCAGCCTCGTAAGGTATCAAGCGATCTTAAAGGAGTTCCCCGAGGTTTGAGTACTTGTTGGGTGCTTAGACCTGATAAAACACAGTGGACCAACACCATCAGATGACAAAGTGGACCAACACCATCAGATGACAGGGCTCCCAAACCACCACTGACTGGGCAAACTTTATACTGGACTTCAAGCAACTTGGATTCTGTGCCTCTCCTCTTTTCCTCCAGACACAGGGACCTTAATTTCAAATGAAATGTAAAATTTACTTGCTTCTGAAAAAAGAACTTTGGCCCATGAGAAACAGTTCAATCCTTGTCCTTAGCCCAGGTAAGACACCTTTGACGTCGTCTCTGGTTCAAGAATGGCTTGACACAAGGAATGCGACAATTGTAGCCCATGTCCCATGTCTGTATGTATATATATAAACACTTGAAATATATCAGTCTGTGTGTAGTGAACCTATATAATATATGAGATTCACTTTTTGAATTGAATTATGGAAATAAATCAACCTTTCGATTATATTCTAATTTATTGAGATGCACTTGTATAACCTAAAGGTTTGTGGTTATTGCCCTGTTGGAAAACAAATGATGGTCCCACTAAATGCAAACCATATACAGTGGTGTGAAAAACTATTTGCCCCCTTCCTGATTTCTTATTCTTTTGCATGTTTGTCACACTTAAATGT
>JAOVVA010000028.1:9587383-9604807 GCA_028565275.1 Leiocassis micropogon | reverse complement strand
GTTGGGACATCATGACTATAACAGTTTAACAATATTTATTTCATTAATTAAATTTTAACCAAATACCCAAACTGGCTACTGATGCATGTTTTTGGTACCCCAGCACTTCTTGTCTAAAAACAGTGTAGACAATTTATGACGACTAGACTCAGAAATCTCTTATTCATAACTCTAACTGCCATAAACACTGCGACAACTATTTGTTCAGTGAAGTTACCCTACTGCTAACTAACGTTAACACACATATTTTATCCCCATCAAGCCTAAAACTTATTGCATGGTGACCAAAACTGATTTTCAAAATTCAGTGTTGAACGAGATTTGCATCTCTGTTTCAGTCTAATCCTTTTTTGGCAAACTAATAGGAAATCGGTATATAAAAATGACCTGTTTGGACAGGACAAGGCCAGTCTTGTTTCTGTATACCTGATTTTAAATCCTATTAGTGCCACTTTACTCTCGTTTGTTCTTAGCAAGCATAAACATCTGAAAATCACAACAACCCTAAGAACTAAATGTTAGCCTAAACATTTCATTATATGCATGCTCGAAGTAGCCGCTGCATTGCTGCTGCACTGCTGCAGTTCTGCTACTGCGCAGGGTCTTTAGCCTAAATATAGCAACTTCTCGTTTCGAGCCACATGCACAGCGCCTCTTCACTTCCTGTCAAACTGCTCTTAATCCACCTACAATGTGGAATAACTAGTGACCATGACAACAGGTCTGAAAATTTGTACATATACCTTGTCAATGCAGAGTTGTTGAATCCAACAAGATTTTAAAATTCAATTATATTCAAATACATTTAATTAAATAAAAGAATTCATGCTTAAGAAATTATTTTAAACATGATTTATGAATTAGCTATTAGTCTGTAAGCAAGAATGTAGATTTGCATTATGGGCCATCGAAACAATGCTAAACATCGTAAGCCGAGGAAAATCAGTTACGACAGACACCCACACACAAGGATTATTTGTAATGCAATGCACACAAATTTTGAATACCAAATGAAACAAAAACATTTTCCTAAACAACACTGAACTTAAATCACAGTCTAGAAAAGTAATAATTAACAAGAGGGTCCTGCACACCCTATAGTGCTTGAGCCCTAATAATAAATAAATAAACTATTAAATTTATTAAAAAACATAAATAAACCAAAAAAAAAAAAAAACTTATTCTCCAACTCTCCTATTTATTCTGTTGCACAGAAAGCACCAAAAATTAAACATGGCTTGTAACAAATCAAAAAAATAAAAAATAAAGTGTACTAGACTCTTACTTCCTGTATTACCTCAATCTGATGTTTACCATTTGTCTGAATGAATCAATAAAAAATAAAAAGGTTCCTAGCTGGTAACGTTGCAATGTTGTGCATGGGTCTTAATGTTTGCACTCCCCTCCCCCACAGCATAGCGGGAAGAGATTGTAGCTCTCCTCGTAGAGTCTCAAAATGGCCACCAGGGCTTGGCTCTCCGCACCTTTTTCCGCCCCATCTTTAAACTATTTTTATTTTAAAGGAATACCGTTCATCTCATCACTGCCTGCTATTTGTATCATGATACACTAAACCCTCAACAATCTGAATAGTCATGAAGGATTATTACAAGCAATACTTAAAGTAAATAGGAAAGATTTTTTTTTTTTAGTTAGAGGCCCTCTTTCATGGATAAAATGTTAATCAGCCGAATCTGACAGTTATCAATATAAAGGACATTACAAATCCTGAAGATCTATGGAATAAGCTCATGCGAGGGGAAAAAGGAGACCTGCAACGTTGACAAGCATGTGTGCTCCTGGGCGAGAAACCCAAAAACCAGAAGCAAATTGATCTAACGCACAGAAATCGTTTCCCTTTGTCATGTATAAACTAAGTTGGAAGCTTGTTCAGTGCCATAACACACCTAAGCCTGTAATATTGGGGGCAGGTTAAGGTGTGACACTAGTAATATAATGCTGTCAAATCTATAGCATGTGATATACACTTGGTTGCAGTTTTTTGCAAGATTTGACAGCCATACGAAGTTAATCCATACAAAATCAGCACCTCCCAAAAAAAAAAAAAATAGATGACGATGACCATGGCTAGCTAGGAAGCTTTGAAAGATCTATTGCTAGTATCTCAGACTCGGAGCAGGCTAAGTACATCAGAAAAGCACAGCATGGTTGAGGGTGGGGCGTTTTAGTAGCTTTGGTAGCTCGGACTCCCAAGGTCTTTCCAATGTCAAAAAAATATATATAATAATTCCCAAAAAAAGTATTAAAATAAAATTAATTAGTTGATCCATTCTGCAAAATTCACTTCACAATGTCTACATTCTAAATGTTATTTTACTATATATAGCACAAAAACAACTAGGAAGCTTACAAAGCTTAACCCCTCCCCCACTGCTTGCTGCACACCGTGCGCACACAGCAGCTCCAGAATGTTCCAGCTACATGCAGACTGTACCATTTGGCCAATTAAGGGAGGGGGGGGGGGGTGTTTTAAACAACTCAGTGGTAACAAGGAGCACAGAATACAGTCTCTTTCTGTAATTCTTTACAGTAAAGTAGTTTGTTTTCAATCACACACAAAAAAAAGATTATAAAATAAAATTAAACTCCACATAGAAAGTTATGGAATATTCTAATGCTGTATATAAATTGCGCTCTGACTTCAGAACAAATTGGTATTAACGAGCAATAGGTAGCCATGATCGGCTACAAGTACTGTGGGTAAGACAGTGAGCCAATTTCTGTTAAACATGAAGAGCTCTTGGTAAGACACAAAAGAGAACCAGAGGTGGAGGAGAACTAAGGCAACCAACACCACAAGCTCCTGTGTGACACGCTGTATTAAGTTCCCACAGCATTTAGAAACATCAAGGTGGTTATCAGCATAAATATAACCAAAAGGACATGACTGAACTAAGAGAAAATCCCACACACAAATGAAGACTAAATTATAAAAATAATAATAAAGAACTAGCTCATTGTTCCTATTTACCCAACTGCTTATTTTAAAAGGTGTGTAAAATGTCATACATAAGAAAAATAATCAAAGATCACATATTAAGGTTGAAATCAATCCCCTCCCCCACTACTGCGCAGACAGAATGGAAAATTACAGCCGGGCACGGATCGTACCAATTTCACAAAGCAGAGGGTGTTCTGGCTTAACACTAGAGACGCCAAGCTGAAGCACAAAATCACATTTTAGCTATGATGTAGCTGCACATACAGTCTATGCGTGGGTGCAGTCCAACATCTAATCAGTCTTAATAATAAATAGATTATGGATTTATGGAAACAACTCTTATTCTGATTATGCAAAGTTTATGCTTTGCACTGCGACATATCTAAAAACCTCACAATAAAAAAAGGAGATTATGGAACAATATGACACACACATACTCCTATGAAAACTATCACCATGACAAGTGCACAAAATCTTATGGCTTCTTTCTTATGAAACCATAAGAATGTGGATAGGAAGAATTTCCAATTTGAAGTTATATGTTTAGCTATATGAATAATGTGTGCACAAAATAGCAAGCTAACTCCCGTCAGAGCTGACTGAATAACTCATGTGTGCGCGCGAACACACACACACACACACACTAGAGAGACACTGGGGGAGGGGAACAAAAACAATACTATATGTTACTGGGTGGAGCAGCTTGTGTTCAGGAATTTATTTTTATTTAATATGAACCAAAATAAATTTAGCCTTAGGTTGAAAATTATGTTCTCTTGTTTCATATATAACAAAAAAAAAATTTGGATATAACATGGCAAAATCTACCCCTCCCCCACTGCTACTCAACAAGAGTGGAAAATTAAAGCTACAGACCGACCGTACCATTTTCACAAAAAACAGGGGTGCTCAATTGCATTGCTTTGCCTCAACACAAGAGGGACCATGACAAAACCTGACAAGTTTGAATACAAAAAAAAATACAATTACCTCCTTAACAAAACCATAAATTGGTCAAAAAGGCAAAAACAAATCATAAAATGTACAAGCAAGTGGAATAACATCTTAAACTGCATGAAACATGGGGTGGGTTTAACCAAGCCAACACCAGGTTACTGGCTGGAGCACATGGTGTGGTGTTAAAACAGACCTGAACACACTATTGTAGGAACAACCATAGGTACAAACAGCCCCAGGTGTGTGATGACAGGTGGGGGGGGGATCAATGTAAAAAATATATATATATATTCATTAAATAATTACTTAATTCACTAATAAAAATGATCATACATTTAAAAGCCCTAGGCTAACAAGTGTTAGTGTAAACATGTAAACTAACATAAAAAAGTCAAAGACCATGTGATCTTGAACTGGATCCCTTCCCCCACTGCTTCACAAAGAGAGTGGAAAATTACAGCAGGGCATGGATCATACCACTTTCACAACACAGGGGGGTGGTCTCAGCCTTAACACAAGAGGGAGCTTCACAGGAATGGGTCTTCACTTATAGGTAAATGATTAACTCAACATGATTTTGCTGCCATGTAGCTGTCCGTTTATGCCGTATGTGCCATTATGGCACAGCACATCAAGACTCCCATAATGTGAATGACTGTCATCCCCCCCCCCCAAACAAGCAGATAAGATGATTCCATAGTCAAAACCTTACAGAAGGGAACATTAAAAGCATGAAGAAAAGGGACAAACATTTCTCTGAGTTATCACTTGGAAGCTGTGCACAGTGTAGTGAAAATCTCATACCTGAAGAGATCCCAATATATACGGACACAAAAGAGATAATCTGTGCAAGATGGCAACTAAAACAAAGTCACTAGGTGAAGCAGATAGTGTTAAGGTGTGACCCATTGACAGAATATATAGTGACCGTGCAAACACACTAATCCCCTAAAAAATTAAGTCCAAATCTTATTAAAACCTCAGAAATGTTAAAATCTGAAACAGAACCTGTAATCAGTAATCCAAAACAAGATTGTAAAAAGCAGAACTCGATCCCCTCCCCCACTGCTGAACAGAGTGGAAAATTACAGCCAAGTACAGACTGTACCACTTTTACCCAGAGGTGTACCATGGTCTCAACACAAGAGGGAGCATGGCCGTTTCCTTTCCAGTCTATAACTGGTCTGTAATATTAGGTTAAATCAACAAAATAAAGCTTTCTAACCTACTTGCCTTTGTGATCTAACAATTAAAATAAAAATACAAATTAATTCCTGGTGTCATTCAGTTGACTTCAATCACTTTTTGCAAGATCAAGTCTTGACAACTACAGAAATGTTTGGGGCGGGGGGCACAGTTAGCAGTGCTGTCTTGTACCTTCAGGGTTTATGGTTCAAATTTCGCCCCCAGTCTGTGTGCGCGCACACAGAGTTCACATATTCTCGCTGTGCTTTGTGGGTTTCTTCCAGATACTCTGGTTCCCACCACAGGCCATGAGACATGTATTGTATTTTGATTGGTGTTTCCAAATTGAAACCCTGTGAGCAGTTCGCACCCCATCCAAAGTGCCCCTTGCCTTGTGAAATGAGCTCCATGGAATAGACTTCAGGCCCCCTTAATGATCCATCCTAATGTCTCATAATTAACCAGCCAGAACAAGTAAACATGTTTAGTCATGTCCGGTAAAATCTGTAAGAGTTGTCAATCAGGGAAATAACAACTTGTACGCAAAGTATTCCATTTATAAAGGCAACAAAAACCGAAGATACCTGGTAATTCTCACACAAGCGAGCTTACGCATCGGCCCTGAAGAGCTCCACACACACACACACACACGACAGAGAACCAGAGGTGCAGGAGGACCAGACAAGCAACCAACACCACATGTTCATGGGTGAAGCACAATGGTGTTCAGGTGTCACCATTAAAACCTCACATGTAGGAATATCAACTCATTGTAACCTAAAACAACAAAATTAGACAAGGTCCTACATATTAAAAATTATTTTTAATATACATTCAAGACAACAAAAAGAAAATAATGTCTTGGTCGAAAGCTTTGTCAAAGATCATTAAGCAAAATAGTCAAAAACCACATGGCAAAAGCTTGAAATCAATCCCCTCCCCCACTTCTGCACAAAGAGTGGAAAATTACAGCTAGGCAAAGAATGTACCATTTTTTTCAAAGAGGGGTGTTGTACTGCACAGCTTTGTCTCCACACAAGAGGGAGCAGGACAGAAATAACAAACAATTCTTTTAATAACGTCTTAAGCTAACAATTACAAATACCAGACAGCCGAACCACTAACTAGCTGGGTCAAGTTTAAATGGTAATGTAAATTTACACTGCCTAGTACACATGCATTTACAATCTTGCAGGCACCTCTTAACAATCTGTACCAAAAAGTACCAAGGACAAAGTTCTATTTGTACACAATCAATGTACAGTACAGCCGAAGCAGAGAAAATACTGCAACAAGCTGGTGCCTTAGGTGAAGCTGAAAGATGAATGGAGGGAAAGGGGAAAAATGAAAAAAAAAAGCACCATACATGCTGGCATGCTTAAACTCATTCAAGTGACCAGACGAAACTTAATTAGCTTGTTAAAATGATCCTGGTCTTAGGGTAGAAATTAAGATTTTAGTTCCCTCTCTGTAGTTATACACAAAGAACATAACACTAAATCAGATGGCACCAAAAAAAACAGGGAAAATGCTTTGTCTGGTTCCACACAAACTGTATGTATAACTAAAATATTACATACATTTATATATATATATATATATATATATATAAAAAAAAATTAAGTCTCAAGAAGTAGTCAGTCTCCACATGGTGAAAGGTAAAGCCCTTCCTCTACTGCTGCACGAAGAGAGTGGAAAATTACAGCTACAAATGGATCGTACCACTTTTACCAAGGACATGGCTGTGGAGCTGCATAGCTCTGCCTTGACATTAGAGGGAGCAGGGACAAAAATTGTCCTGAACAATGCCAGCGTCTGAAGACCTGCAAGAAAACAGCTTGGGTACCCCGAAATGACTTTTTTTTTTAAATTTAGCCTAGGCTCATTAGAATAATGACATACCATAAACTGCAGGGACAAGATATACCTCCTGCTATTTTTCCAGAATGCTTCAGAAATGCACAAGTTCATAATTGTGGCCTTAATTCATTAGAGCCTGTAGAATTGTCAACACCCTGTGGTTTAGATGTAGGTCTTCCGTGTGCGTGTTCTTCGCTCACTCCAGATGTGTCCACATAGCCAGTAATTCCATGTGGCTGCATCTATATCTGCAACACTCAGATTTTCCCCATGAGATTTCCAGGGCATGTGGAATATTCATGTGATCCCTCTGCATCCCCACCTCACCATAGCAGAAAATGTCATTGGGTGTTATGATTGTAAAATCCTTAAACTTGCCAATTTTTTTATGTCTGTGGTATTGACACGTGTTATTAATACAGATTTCGGTTTTAATTTTCATGATCTAAGGACAAGGAATGTTTGACATTTCAGTAACTGCAAGATAATCTTAATATCTGCTTCTCTTAAGCAAATACTCTATTAAAACGTACACTTGTATGAAAATCAAACAGCCAGTCCATACGAATATCCAAACAGCTTGCAAAAGAGATTATAGACATTCCTGTTGTTCTGATGTGGTCTATAAAAATGTTGCACTCAGAAATGCAATCACCAAATACTCACTAATCGTCTATATCGCTTTATCCTATATACAAGGTCGCGGGGAGAACTCTATGCACACAATCCTGACGATGTCTGGGTTTGATTGCAGGATTATGAGGTGCAAGGCGACAGTGATTACCACTACGCCACCGTGCCGCCATCACCAAATACTGGATTTCACTAATTTAATCAGATACTTAATCTCCTGAGTAAGATACTGAATAGTCAAACATGATAATCTTGTGTACATTCTAACAGTATTTAACAGTAAACTGCGGCTTATTATATAAAACTAAACCACTGACATGACCGTGATGCCGTGTTAATTGCCATAATTTTTTTCAATGTATTTATTTTTAAAAGATTCACAAGACACATGGGGCAACAAATCCATCCCATTCCTCCTGTTCCTCCCTTCTCTGGCAGTTCCAGGCATTTTCACATTAGGCATGATTGATTTGTACCATGCCCAAGAACAGTTGCTCCCCTCCCATCCACACTAACCTTCTGGCCAGAATTTACATTATTATTCACCGTACTCGGGTACACTTGAACTATTTTCGCTCTCTAATACAGCAGGTGGCAGTACACACATTTTGTTCACAAGCCACCATTAAACAAGTCAGTCAATCCTCTTGAAGTCATTTCTCGCACTATGTCAAATATTGATATTTTGAAATAAAATGTCAAGAGCAACACTCTCGCGTGGCTTCATTGTCAATCAGCTATGCCTGTGTAGGTCAGAAGATTGGCACGTGCTACAGTCACACAGATTTTAGAGAAGACCGATGGTACTGATCATGTCACGTTCTAAACCGCAGTCCACTTCTATGTTCAGGTACGTGCCCAAGTGCGTCATACTATGCTTAAGACCACCTTTTTCAAGCTGACTCAGGCATGCTTCATTGTACACTGATCAAAATAAACCGGACTTTAGGGTCAACATTCTCAGAAACAATCCCAGGTGAATACGTCCTTACAGGGGCAGGTTGCGGGTTTGACGCCCAATTGTGTCTGAGCAGTTGAGGGTGAAGGACCTTGCTCAAGGGCTTAACAGCACACAAATGGCAGCCTGAAGATGCTTGGACTAGAACCAGGGGTCCTGAAATCAGCAGTCAACCTTAACCACCGGGCTGCCCATGCCTGAAGTACATGATTTTAAATAATTGGACCGCCAAAACAGTTGGATCCTTAAGCATAACTCTCCGTCCTGTGCATGAACTAGATTCTGCTTCAGTTAAAATGATCTTTGAATCTGCCAACTAGTACCACAGAATGTAAAACACCATGTTAAAAACTAAAAAGGACCGAACTGCTGCTGCAAAAAAAAATAATTTAAAAATCCACAAAATTTGTCAATGCAGCATTTACTGAAAAACATGTCAAATTTTTAGGCAAAACTACAATAATAATAATGTCACTCATGCTTGAGCAAATATGTTTAGTTTAATGAGAAGAAATCTACTTCAGGTCACTGAAGTCTCCATCTCCATTGACTACATTTAGTCAATGTCCCCCCAGTCAAAACCCAATGTTTTGTTTTGTTTTTTTAATTGTTCTATGTTCTATGCATTTGCTTTGCATTAGAAATGTCGAATAAATCTTAATGCTTGATTACAGTGCTTTTTTCTTAGGGACAGCGTAAGATCTGTACGTTGCTTAGCTAACGTACTTGCTGATGATGCTTTTCATGACGTTACTGTACATTTTTTGCTGGCTTTAAACACCAAATTAATATTTTCCAATATTATCTTTTGACTGAGGCGGCATGACGGGGGTGTAGTGGTTAGCTCTGTCGCCCTGCACCTCCAGGGTCCGGGTTCGATTCCCGGCCAGGCTCGATTCCCGTCAGCGTATGGGGTTTGCATGGAGTTTTTGCTGGCTTGAAACACCAATTTAATATTTTCCAATATTATCCTTTGACTGAGGCGGCATGATGGGGGTGTAGTGGTTAGCTCTGTCGCTCTGCACCTCCAGGGTCCGGGTTCAATTACCGGCCAGACCTGATTCCTGTCAGCGCATGGGGTTTGCATTTTCTCCCCATGCTTGGTAGATTTCCTCCGGGTACTTCAGTTTCCTCCCACATTACAAAGATCTGCAGGCTAATTGGTGTTCCCAAATTGCCCGCAGTGTGTATGTGTGTGCTCTGCGATGGATTGGCACCCGGTCCAGGGTGTACCCTGCCTCAAGCCCCAAGTCTCCTGGGATAGGCTCCAGCTGCCTCCCATGACCCTGAATACAGGATTAAGGACAGATGAGTGATCCTCAGGAGCAAAAGTTAATCCCATGACTTTCCATGAAATGAAGTTCCATATTCTGAAATGACAGCTTGAAAAGTTGAAATGAGTATAGTTGGCAAGCTGTGGCTACATTAAGCAGGTCTTGAATGAGCTTTCTCAACTTCAGATATCTCATAGCTGCAGCCATGTCCATGCTTACAAATTGCTCATGCTTAAAATGAGCTCATGCTCATGCTTGTCCATGCTTAAAAACACATTGTTTTAGCTGCAGGTAAGTACTGCTTTTACACCTGCACTTGGATATTCTCTGAAGCCTACAAACCCATGGTTTTAACATGTAGCTATGACTGGCGTGCATATTCTCCATTTTGGTAACAACATCCTCAAAAAAAAAAAAAAAAAAAAAAAAAAAAGCTTTTACTGGATATACCAATTCAAGCTTAATAGGGCACTGGTGGCTCAGTAGTAGGTGTTTCGCCTGCCATGCGAAAGGCCCGGGTTCAATTCCCAGCCAGTGCCCAATCCCCAGCCACTGGATGCAGTGCCAGTCCCAAGCCCGGATAAAATGGGAGGGTTGTGTCAGGAAGGGCATCCGGCGTAAAACCTGTGCCAAGTTGTAGTGCGGACTGGAAATTCCGCTGTGAAATCCCTTGTCAATCTCCCTTGTCGGGAGCAGCCGAAAGACCAACAACAACAACCAATTCAAGCTTAATGTGAAATGTGGCAGCTTCGATTGAGAACTTGATACTTCTCAGCACTTCAGGTTTCCTGTGGTAATGAAAATTTCTTCAATAAGCAAATTAAGGTGCAAGTTCCAGATAAAGCCAGGGGTGTACTGATACCACATACTCTTGATCCTGGAGCCTCCTCTTCATGTTTACCCAGCAAAACAAGTCAAAATATAGTTGGAAGCAACGATGACGGGCCCAAGCACCCTGTGCCATCGCCACCCCGGGAACACCACACAACCACCAGTTATTTGAGCGTGTTAAGACCTACAAAAAGACATTGCCATCCGGGTGCACCACACAACTTGCATATTTCAGACACTGTATAGGGCTGATGTCAGTTTAGGCCCTAAATATTTGTTGAGTGTGTTAGTGTGTGCGTGTTGAGTGTGAGAGTGTTAACATTTGTAATGTGTGTGTATGCATGTGTGCATGTGTGTGTGCGCGCATGTGCGTGTGTGTTAACATTTGTGATGTGTATGTGTGTAGAATAGGCCGCAGATGCTGGAAAATAAGCATCACACTATGATGTCACTGAACGTGATATCATTGAATATAATGCCACACAAAGTTATTAATCATTTTTCAGTGTAAGTTTAAGGCATTATCACGGCTGACCCGGTTGAGATATCAAAAATCTCTCCGCAATTTTGCGTCCTCAATGTCTTTAGATCACATCAGCCCGGTTTGGTGGCAATCGTAGAAATTCCCTAGGAGGAGTATATCAAAATCCATCGGGTGCGTTTTTGGGAACGACCCAAAATAACCGGCCTCCTGTTGAGTTGAGCCCAGGACATGCGGAAAGATGTTCGGCTCAATGAGCTCTAAATGTGTACTGAGTTTCATGTGCCTACGTAAAAGTGTGAATGAGCTTTGCAGATAAATCTCGTGTGGAGGGCCCCCGAGGGCCCCGCGACTCGCAGGCATCCTACTGGCAGCAGATTCCAACCTGTCTGCCAATTTTCATGAGTTTTTGAGCATGTTAAGACCCCCAAAAAGCCTAGAAATCGAATTCAACTGTATTGTTAACTTGTAAATGACTTCATCAGACTTCAGAAAGGGACTAAAAATAAAAGCCACAATGTGATCCACATCAAGTTTCTGCCAACAGGTTTAAGACAATAAGCGTGTAGTCAAACACATCAATGCATTAACATTTGTCAAGCATATTGAGGAATAAAAGCATCTAGTTTACCCTAGGTGAGATACTTGTAGAAGTGCCTGTTTAAATGGTTGATGTTACCACAAATTAGATTATTGACAATTTTTGCCAAATTTTTGCAAATTAACCAATACAGATGATAAAAATGCAACTGAGCTGCTTGATTCAGTCGATAGGCTTCAAATCTCCAGAAAAGTCCAGAACTAGGTGTAAACTATAATATTCTATTAGGTTGTTCTACTAGTGCCTCACTTCTGGTACATCATCTTCTATGAATATATATTAATTGCTTTAATAACAAAATTTATGATTTCAAAGCTGCAAGTCACACATGCTGGAAATGACCAAGTTCAACAACCACCATGGAACTCGGGTCAAAGTGAAAGATTATATACACACGTACATCATGTTATAAATTTTGTGCAAAAAAAAAAAAAAAATGACAAAGTAAGAGCAACGCAAGTACAGGCCAAGTGAAAAATTGTTGAAGGGCTGTCAAAAGATTTGGTAGCTGTTCGCACACAGTAGTTGACGAGAAAAAGAATGTGAGCAGGGTAGGGAAGCAAAGCCTCAAGGTCCAAAGAGCAAACACCATGTAGACAGGAGCGAGAGAGCAAAAGAGCAATACAGAGTCAGAGAAAGAAGAGGGGGAGGGGTGCACAGCTAGGACTCTACCATGTGTTTCAGGGTGTTGTGCAGCAACACCAGTGCCTGGTGTTGCCAACAACCGCACAGCTGTAATCCAAAGGCCAGAAACAATTCAAGTCACCACCTTCTCAAAAGTGTAATACATTCAAGGCAAACATTTAGCAACATTAACAAATATTCGTAAAATTACATATCGCAAATCAATGTTTTTAAAGAATATTTATCTTTTCTAGTAACCCACTGTCCAATGCCAACATCAATATACTCATAACGCATACCATTTTTACAACCAGAAATGTTACGATGACACCCAAAACTGGGGAAAAGAGAACTAGAATCTTCCCCACATAAAGAAGACATGAAAAGAAAATCCCTAAAAAGAAAAACAGGGTGACAATCCAAATTATACGAATATCGCAACACTGTTTTTCATGCTGACTTCTTCGCGACACCGAACACGCGATAGGCAGAACTGAAAAATATTGAAAATCTACACAACAATTCTAAAAACGATATTGTCTCTAAATCATAGGAGTGACATCAAAGCGAACAAAAAGATCCTGTATGATAAGTAATATGTACAAAAAATGTTAAATGTAAACCTGCGTGAGCTTCAGACGTAGGCCATGAACAAGAATGCAAGTGCAACTAGCCTTCCTTTTGCTCACCCTATATATAGGCGAGACAGAGTGAGGGAGAGAAGTGCAGCTGTGACTGTACCACGTGCACAAAGGGGTGGAGCATATCGTTTGTGATCTTCCCAGCAACACCAGAGCATAGTGTTCAAACACTAGTCACAATCAAAATGACCAGTTGAACAATACAGTATGAAATGAACTTAAGAGTTTTGTATGCAAGATTTATCTTCACATGGCAAATCTGTGATACCTCAGCAATACAAAATGAATTATAATAATAAGAATGAGTACACCTTTTAAAATGTGAATTAAATGTATAAGGCAAAATGTATACGTCACAGAAAAAAGACAAGTTAAATTAGAACAAAAAAAAGAACAAAATGCATAAAACAACAAACACTATCCCCTCCCCCACTGCAGCTCTGAGCAAACAAGATGGAAAATTACTGCTAGTCCCAGACCGTACCATTTTCTCAAAGTAGAGGGGTGACAGGATGTGCAACTCTGACTCAACACAAGAGGGAGCAAGACAAAGCCATCTTTTTAATAACATGAAGACTGTATATGCTTAAATTATAAAATCCAGCCCTCTAATCATAAACCTGTGAGCGTTGTTACCATAGAGCACATGGCAAATCCTTATACTACTCAAGGCAGAAAAAAAAAATTTATGTGTCATGCGACTGGTTTTTACCGAACTTTTTAAAAGAAGACATTATGTTTAACCAATTTGTAAAAAGTAAAAGAAATAATGAGAGACCTTACTTGATGCGAGTACCACATGTATTTGAGAGCTGGCAGGTTGAAGCTCTAAGCTAAGAAACTGAAGTTTGTCTTTTTTCTGCCTTGTGTTAAACCAACATGTGTTCACACACATTCAGCATGCAAGTACAGGAATTTAAAGAAAAAACAGTCTTGTGATTCGACAGTAGAAACTTTTTTTTTCATGAAATAAACATGATTCAGCCAGGAAACATGGCTAAATCAGGATCACATAAGAATGGCTCAGTGTATGGGTTATATTTAAATACCGTATTACACTTTCCACAATAAACTAAATTCAGCACCTTCAGGTGCCAAGTAGGGACCATTTGTCTCCCTGCAATAGTCAGGGCCCATTGCCAAGAAAACTATTGTCCCTTAAATAAGCAGGAGAAAACAGCCTTTTACAAACATTTAACAAACTTAGCAATGTAGTAAACAAAAATTTCCTCATGAGGCTATTGAGCACAATTTGGCAGGGGGAATCAGATTATTTCACTCATATCATCTTGATAAGGTTGTCAAATGCCATTAAGAATCAAAAGTTTCATGAGCCTTGATCTCAAGGGGAATCAGCTTTATAATACTGCTTGCATGGCAAGTTTACAGAATGTCACTTCTTGTATCTTGAGTATCAGGAATAGGGATTATGCACATAAAAATTACCATGTAAATGCACCCAAGATACACTTGCAGCAAATTTAAACCATGTGATCCATTACAATTTTAGCCATGTTATACCAGTGTAAAAGCATTGGTCTTTCCAAGCCACATTTATAGCCTATCCCCCTCTAACAGTCATCAGATATACTCCATACATATTGGCACATATAAAAGTATTTAATAAGATTTAAAAACCACACAAATTATGTCGACCATTTTATTTATAAAGCAAACAAAGAACAATAGGAGTTAGTGTTGGAATGTAATGAGCTTTGCATATTAAGCTGCTATGAAACCCTCAAATTTCTGTGTATAGACGAACAGAGATGCACCAGACTTGATTTAACACATACAGGTTGTAAGGGATGAAATCTTATCAAGATGCAATGAAGATTCTAGATGCATGAAATGATAAGTTTACTTATGTGCCTAAAAAAAAGTAAAAAGCATACATAAATAAATAATTCAACTAGGTCAAAAAAGGAATCCAAAAGATCCTGGGCAAGTTCTTCCTCTTCTTTTCTTGTTTAATGGCAGATGGAATGCAGTAGGTTACATTACCACCAACTGTAAGTCTCATTCTCCTTCATCTTCCTAGCCTCCTAGGCTTGATTTTTCAGAACAGCCTCCCTAAAAACATCTAATGCTTCCTTCCATGATCTTGTCTTGACTTATTGTTTAATCTGTTATACATTGAGAAACTGCCATCCATGGTCTATTGCAAGAATTCCCAACGGAACTGTGTGCATACTTATAGAAGTGATCAGAGTAACAGAATAAAACCTGATCCAAGTCTTAAAACAGATTTATATTCTTATCCACAAGCAGAGTTAACTGTAGCAATCTTTCATAGTCTTTTTTTTTTTTTTTTTACATGCAGAGTTCGTAACAATGAATGATATTCGTGGGTTAACATTAAAACTAATAGAATTGCTTTCAATGACATAAAATTAGCCACGAATATGTTTGGAGAGATGGAAAAAGTCAGTTGAAGAAGGGTAAGTGAGAAGGCTATACAGGGTATCGGGCTATACCAACTGTTACAAGGACTAGGGGGTGTCTTTAAATGAAATTTCCTGACCCAAAATTAAAATGTAATATATGTATTCAATACAGCCTATTCTTCACAATGAGAAAAAAAAATAATCACCACAAATCACATGTTTGAAAAGACTGATAGCATGTTATTAATTTTATACATCATGGTGACCATGCTTCTTCCCTGACACACACACACACACACACACACACACATGGTGTACACTAAACATTGGGAGTGTGACATTCAAAAATTTCTGCAGGCAATCTATAGCAGAGGTAACAAAGCAGGACTGCAAAAAATAATACATGAAAAATAAACGCACACCCCATGCTGAGTGCACTAAAGTCAACAAGTCTGTGAGACAGTGCGCAGTGAGGTACTAGAACACTCATACAGCACTAGACCTTTGTGAGGCAGCAAGTTTAAAATACCAAGCCTTGTAAAAAATAAGAGTAAAACACTTTGATAAGCATTTGTATATGATTATTTTAGCAAACAGTGGCGTTAGAAAATATATTAACAACGCTAGCCAATCAGAGGCATGCAGCAGAAACCAGTTTGAGCCAGCTGAGACCTGTTCTTCTAAAAACAAAACCCTCCCCCAACAAATGCTCTTCCCTCTATATTCTCCTATTTCAAAAATCACTAAATTGAAATACACTATTAAATAGTTAGTGAAAGGCATTTTTTCAAATAATCTCATCGAATTCATTCAATTAAACATGAAACATCTAAATATAATGTTGTTCCTTTTTGTTAACAAAAAAAGGGAACAAACGAAAAAAGCAACACTTCAACCTGTGAAGCACAGCACGTCTGAACTTCAGCATCAGTGTATGCAGAACAATGTAATTGTAAGACAAGGTTCCTTTAACAGTCCCTCCTATGTTCAACCATTTCAAACAAGCAGCTTGACAGTGCAGTAACACAAAATGGCCACACCAGCTTAGCAAGAGCTTTGGCACTTGCTCAGTGAATGTGAATGAGGACAACCATGCAAAAAATTGCAGGAATTTCCAATGCACTGATTTTACCAGGTGTCTGATTATACCAGATGCAATTTATCTGATGGATGTTTTAATAAAAAAAAGTTACCAATCATTTAATCAAGTACTGCTTGATCGAGAACACTTCAATTTTAATTTTTTTTAAACCATCAGATCACAAAACATTGTCTTTTGGTGCATCACAAGTAACATGGATAGGCAGGCAATGAACAAGCAAGAAAATGCCCATGCTGTTCCTATGTAATCAAACACAAGTGCCTATGGTTCAGTGCTTCAGTCTGCTGTATCTTGAATTCCATTAAAACAGTTGTTTGTGCTTCACCAGAGACGGAGGACACAATTGGGGCCTTCATCTCCGATGAAGACAATTCATTGACAATTCTCCTGATCCACTGTTAGGGTACTTCCCAATCTGCTCATTTTAGTGTTTCCCCTACTCCATCACTTCCAATTAAATTCAGAAAGACTGTTAATTAAATTAGTTAAATCAGGTGAGCTGGGGGGAAAAAACAAAAAAACAAAAAACACTACAATGTACAGAACAGGTGGTCCTCCAGGACCAGAGTAGAGAACCACTGGTCTACACGACATACGTTTAGTTGAATCTTCACTGTATTTTTCAAGAAACTATTTAACAAAATTGTTGCTCGGAATGAGCTTTCTCTTGTCTCATGAGACTGAATTAAGCTCTCTCAACTTTCTCTTTTCTATTTCTCTTAAACCCCACTTAGGAGAAACAAAGAGACATAACTGAGACACAACGTGAGCCATACTTTTAAAAAACATTTGAGAAATCCGAGATGTACATGAGAAACAGAACTGCATTTGAAGGAGAAGCAAATGAGCCATATACAGTGAGGTCAATAATATTTGATCACCCTGTGATTTTGCAAGTTCTCTTACTTAGAAATCATGGAGGGGTCTA
>JAOVVA010000028.1:9565222-9584852 GCA_028565275.1 Leiocassis micropogon | reverse complement strand
TGGCACTGTTTGTCAGAGAACCCTAGCCCTTAAACCCCAAAGCATTTTTAGCCATTCTTCGCATTATGTTTTAATAAGTACACTGTATATGAGTAAGGGTTATGCAATATAGAGTGACATTTTTCCAGCAGAATATATTCAATATAAAGAACTCAATTTTATTGAATTTTAACTAACTATACACGCACAGGACTAAGCAAAATTTTTTAAAAGGATCATATCAGAACATATCAGAAAAACCAAATGCATAGATTACTATAACTGTATATACTTTATGTGTGGGAAACACTGCTTTGGGGAAACAAAAAATATGTGAGTCGCATACAAGACAAATATGAACCATCTCTGAGATTAAGAGGTAATGAGCCATATTTGAGACACATTTGAGCAGATTTAGAAAACAGCTAGAATTCAAGTCTCAAAGATGGCTTATTTCTGCATATACGAGTTGATTACAAGACAAATGTAAACTATCTAAGATTTAAAGGTTATGAGCCACATTTGAGACACCTTTGAGAAGATGCAGAATATGCCTATATCTCATTCAAGTCTCAAAGATGGCTCATTTCTGTCTAGGAGACAAAGAAGAGATTAACATGAGCTCTCATCTTGGAGTTTCTTTGCTATGGGACATGCCCCAACTTGAGGCTGCTGAGAAAAAAAAAATTCACACTGATGAAATGGCAAGTCTGGGATTTTAGTAAACAACCATAACGTTAGATGCTCTGGCTCTTTGTTTGTACCAATTTCCTCCCAATTTCCCCCAAGTTCCCACTCATTTGTTAGCTCTTCCATATCAGATGACAGCTGCTACACAAGACATAAGACAGCCAGTTCTTTCTAAACACCTGAAGCCAGCCAGCTGTGGTATTGTTAGGATTCAAACTCCCCATCTCCTGATCATAGGGGCAAAGTCTTTCATGCCATTCAGAAAACCAGGAGACTTCTTTGATTTTATAAATGTATATATTGGTCCTATTAAGATAGAGCTCTACTTGCCTTTTGAAATACGGCACCCACTTTAACCCGAAGTACATCTGTTTTACAGATTCACAGCAAAAAAAAATAATTAAAAATTCAAATGGGAAGATTCCATGGTCAAGCTTGAGTAACCAGCAGGTAGGGATTGCCTCATGCCTTTTAAAAATATTGCAAACATTTAATTGTGATAGCGACAGGGTGTCAACAGTCTAACCCAGTGGATGTTTGGCCTACATCCTTGCATATGCCAACAGCTAGAAAGAATGTCTTGACAGTTGCAGAACGCTAGCCAAAATTGCTATTGCACACCCTTGTAAATTCTTACAAAATACCACCAACCCTTAAATGACTTGCAAAACAACCACCAAGACTTGGATTCTATCTTGCTCTTTTCAATAATTATATTTAGCATTCAGTTTGTTCAGCATCAGGATAAATCTCATGTCATTGGGGTACAGGTCATGTTTTTAAAGCGTAATTGCACACCACCAGTTGGTTGTGTGTTAGACCTTACATTATGTAGAATTAAACAATATACCAAGTGCATAAAAATGTGTCAATGTGTGCTTCGACTTTTACTAATTTCCACAAGTGGACTTTACCACTTTGTGGGTCACATGCTCATGCTGGGAATCTTTAGAGCTGTGCTTTTAATTGATGTTGAACATTTCTATATCAGTGTTTAAGTCACACAGTTTAACGTTTTCAAAAATAATGAAAATTATGTTTTTATGAAAATAAAGAATACTTCTTGCATCCAAGGCTTTTGTGTTTATTTATGATCTGTCAATATTGCTGTTCTGAGTTTCTAAAGTTTTTTATTAGGGAAGTTATTTAAAGTGACCCACATTTATTTTTTAATCTATTAACATCTTTTTGCCATGAACCCTGCCAAGTTTTTCTTATTAGTGATATGACTATCATTTGAATTTCATTACAGACTACACGTTCTAGAGTTGCATCTGACAGGCCAGTAATGGTCCCATCTGTATAACAAATGTGAATAGTGATTGATGAAGTATAAGATGGTGATGTTCCATAATAATTAATGTTTTGTTTAAAATTATTAGTTTGTATTAGGTGAATGTGGGCAGCGAAAGTATTAGTCAATCCGTAAAAATAAGACTTACCACCAGTTGATTTGTTTTGCGAATTTTAGTGCTGATTAAGATCACGGTGTATGATGAGAGATGCCTCCTATAAAGAAAAAAAAATTAGAGCCATATGATACTTGTTAAACAATTAAAAAATAAACTGTCACTTCTGTGTATTGCTAAGGCTATAAACTTGCTCCTAGAAATTCATATCCTCCACGACACATTTACAAGGAACAAGTAACCTAAAGCTTTTAAATCACATGGTGCAAACAGGATCCAGGTGCTCTTCTTAATTGGTAATTTATTATAATTTTTTTGCTTTTAAAAATGTGTCAGAGCTAACACAAACTGTTTATAAATCATGCTCTTAACTGTGAGAAAACTGTAAACCTAAATTGCTTGGTATTAACAAAAAAGATCCCTGAATCAAATCTCTTATGTCTCATTTTCTTTAACTCGAAACTCAAGAGAAGTTCCCCTCCCCCAGCAGACATTTTGCTTTACAATTTCTGCAGTAACTCAAAATGGCCACCAGATTGGCACGATGAGAGAGGAACTGTTCCATAAAACCATGCCTGCAGCAGAACTCCAATATGAGGTGGGGAAAAATCTGAACAACTAGTAGTTGCTCCATTTTTGTATCAGACCAAATGGGAGGATAGAATTCTAAAACACAGATGAGCTTTGTTTCATTTTGCTTGGCCAAAAAGTCACCCATTCGGAAGGGTCAAATTGATGGACAGAGACAAGTAAAGAAAACAAAGAGATTTGAAATTGCCGCAACTGGGTTAAAAACCCTTCAACACATTACGAAAACCTGGAAGAATAGTGCTAAACCATCCACTTTGTTGGAGACGTGTATTAAAAATCAGGAATGGAGATCACTTAAACATTTGGTAAAGTTGCAGTAAAAACCATAGCTCTATTTAATAGTGAAAGTAAGAGCATTTCATTATGAGAACTCACAGGATTGGGGATAAACAGCTGTGTGGCCTTAAGAAAACCAGCTGTTAGTAAGACAAATAAAAAAGGCTTCAATTTGCTAGAGTGCATAAAGATTGGACTTTGGAGCAATGAGAAAAAGTCATGTGGTCTGATGACTTAAAAATGACAGCTGCATCAAGGCAAGAAGAGAAGCGCGTCATTATGCATAGCGCACATTGTATAATCCTCTGGAGGCAGTTTTATGCTTCAGGGCGTTTTCACAGCAGGTCCCCGAGATTGTTTTTGAGAACACTTGACCCCAAAGTCTGGTTCATTTTGATTAGTGAGAACACAATCGTTCCACACTCGGCAACCATAGCCAAAGTCTGATGAAAAAGGTGGTCTTGAGAACAACAATACAGCGTACTTGGGCACGGATCGAATCAGATATGGAACCAATCATGTCTGAGAACGAAAGTAGATCACTGTTTAGATGTAAAGTCATCAGTGCCATTGGTTTCTTCCGAAATCGCTGTGTGTGCATAGCACGTGCCAATCTCATCCTCTGACCAACACAGCCATAGCTGATAAAGCAGGAAGGCACATGAGAATGATGCTCTTCACATTTTGAAAAAATTTAACCCGGGAGTAGAGACCAAAACCAATGTGAACACTGGCCAATGGGGGAGGGGGGAGCAATTGTTCCTGGGCACGGTACAAATTAACCATGCCTAAAGTGAAAAGCCCTCGGTCAGGCAGGTCTAGGCTCAGTTATGTGGCAATAAAATAAAGTCAGCTGATAACCTGAATGCACTGAATGACCAGGTCATCACATTTATTTTTGAGTTTATCTGTCCTCGAGGCACAGGCATATTCCATGACTGTGAAATACTGGTTTTGGGAGTATGAGGAATCATTTTCACACATAAATTGGCAACCATATTGTGTCATATTCAAAGCTAAAGTTGTCTGAATGAAATCTTAGAAAGTGTGATGTTTTTGGCCAGGCAGTGTAATGTAACAGAACCATACACAAAAAATCATCCAACCCTGATATGATAATCCATACTGCCCATCCCAGGGAACTTTGGGCTAAAGGCAGGTTACATCCTGGATGGGCATAAGCACACTTTGGAATAAGAAAGAAACCCAAAGTACCCAGCAGAAACCCACTAAGAACCAATATCAAACTCCACACACAGAGGTGAGATTTGGACCCAGAGCCTTTGAAGTATGAAGGATCAGTTCTAACTAAGCCACAGATCGGAATAGACGGATGACACAAAGAACTTCTTACATTAAAAACAGAGAAAAAATATAAAGGGAAGGGGTAATGATGTTAGGAATGTACCATGGACCCATCTACCACAGGGGTACCAAAAATGCTGGTAAAATCTAATCTTATTCAATCCTATTTCTGGACAATCAAACAGCCCTTGGCTCCATAAGCATTGCACTTTACAAACTGCAAAGTTCACTGTGGCTGTCCTTCATTTCCTAGGCTATTCCATTATCCCTTCCAGCCTGCACCAGATATTCATCAACATGCACATAGATATGTAAACCATAAAACAAAAACAACTTTCCCATAATTCAAAATATATGGGAAAGGATGCGGTTTGGACATAGGAATGAGTGAAGCACCATCTGGCAGTCAAACAATAAAAGGGAACCGAGTGTAAAAGTGCAGACTAGCATGGACTACACCATTTTACCACTTCATACAGGATGGAGTCAAGCCAAGGATATGAGCTTAATATTAATTATTCAAAAATCCTCTGTGGATTAAATAATAATTAGCAATTTTATTTTCAAAGCTCATTTCACGTGTTTGATGACAAAACCTGTTGTCAACATTCTAGCAAGCACTCTAATTACATACCTCTAATAAACAGCAGGCTTTTATCTTTGTCAAATATTAACAGTACAGTTTCTTAGTGAAGAGAAATGTGAACAGACGTCTTTCTAGCTTAGCATGATTCTGTCTGACAGTACAGTGAGAGTAAAATTAAGTGGAATGGGGGATGGGGAGCTGGACAGTACCTTTTTTTTCTAGAAACAGTAAAAAAAAAAAAAAAAACTGAGCACTGTGGTGCTAAACTGCTTTCACACTCTGAGCACAATTATAACCAAGGGTACTTGTAAGAAAAAAATGTGTGCATAAAACATAGGTGTTGTGATATATTGCACAAACTTTGAAAAGGTCTGTTGCATAAAACAACTGAATACATAATGTAAAGGTTTTAAATGAACAAAGCTTATGGGTTAAAAATGTAACTGCATTCATACTACCAAGCAAGAAAGCAAATTAATAATTTCGAGCCTGCAAGAACCACTGGCAGAATGACTTTCCGATAGTTCCTCACTCACTCATCTTCTATACTGCTTTATCCTTTATTCAGGGTCGCGGGGACCTGGAGCCTATCCAAGGAGGCTTAGGGCACGAGGCAGGGTACACCCTGAACAGGGTGCCAATCCATCGCAATTAGCCTAACCTGCATATCTCTGGACTGTGGGAGGAAACTGGACTACCCGGAGGAAACCCACCAAGCACGGGGGAGAACATGCAAACTCCATGCACACAGAGACGGGAATCGAGTCTGGCCGGGAATCAAACCCGGACCCTGTAGGTGCAAGGCGACAGTGCTAACCACTACACCACCGTGCCACCCAGATAGTTCCTCAAATATTTAAAAACAGAATTTAGGAGACTGCTAAGTGACAAAAGGTTCCCGATTGGATTAGTTTAACATTAGCAGGGGGGGTTAATGTAATAATTTCAAGAGAATGCTCAGGGATTCTACTTCCGCCTGAATCAGTCACATTGGGAGTTATTTATAGAATACTTGTATATATCTGGAAAAAGTTAGAGCAAATTTTACAGCCCATAAAACAAGCAGAAATACACCTACCAAGCAATTCATTAGAAAAACCTATATACTTACTTATCATGCAATTGTCAAAACAGGCAATCATGTGCCAGCAGTGCAATGTATAAAATCATACAGATCTGTGCCAGCAGCCTTAGATAATGTTAAAATGTGCCATCAACTAACAGAGTAGGAAATAAATGATTTTAGTAGACATAATTGTTGGTGCCAGGCTGGCTCATTTGAGAATTGGAGTAATTGCTGATTTCCTGGGACCTTCACTCACAACAGTCTGTAGAATTTACTCAGAATTGTATAAGCTAGGATAGGCTGGCCAGACTCAAATAACCACTCTGTAAAACTGTTGTGAGCAGATGAACATCTCAGAATGTCAAACCTTGAGGCATATGAGCTATAACAGCAACCAACAACTTTGGGTTCCACTCTGGTCAGCCAAGAACAGAAAGCCGAGGCTGCAGAGGGCACAGGTTCACCAAAACGTGACAGCCGAAGACCAACAAAAACATGGCCTGGTCTAATAAATCACAATTTCTGCTAGTACACACTGCAATTTGGCACCAATAACATGAATCCATGGACCCAACATGCTTTAGGTCTATAGTCCAGGCTGGTGGAGGTGGTGTAATGGTGTGGGAAGTTTTCTTTGCTCCCATTAATGCCAATCAATGATCTATAGAATGCCAAAGCCTATTTGTACAGTGCTCCCGACCATGTGCATCCCTTGATTGCTACAATCTGTGCATTTTCTAATGGCCACTTTAAGCAAGTTAATGCATACCAGAAAGCAAAAACCGATAATTTGGATAACTGGTGCAAGGTCTTTCCACTTATCAGTTCTGATCCTAGAAAACACCTTTGGTGATGTGGTAGAACAGAACAGAACTGGACCTGAAAAATCTGTAGGAATTGTATGATGCAATCATGTCAACATTGACCATCTCAAATGAATGTTTTCAATATCTGCTAATGTCCATTCCATAAAACAGTGAGGATGTTTTAGGGCAAAGGAAGGGCATACCCAGTTTTAGAATAGCATTCGTCATAAAGAGCTTGGTGACTCACAAGTGACTCAATTATATTCAGTTAGAAAATACTTTTTATGCTGTTAATTCAGTGTTAAAGAACTAATTCTAATAAAACACCTAATAAAAGGTGTTCTCAATCATAAACATCTACTTGCAACCAGAATAAAAACTAGTACATGCAGAGTTTTGATTACATAACAAAAAATAGATAACTTTAAAAAAGAACTTGTCAAAAGGCATAAATCATAGTTACCTAAATAGATACGATATACTCCATTTCTGTTATTTATGCACAGATCACTTAACCTGTGTGAATGGATCATAATTCCAGCAGCCATGCACTAGACACATTTCTTAACAGACATGTCTGGAAATCTTATCCTGTTCGAGCAGCACTAAAAGTAAACTACAGACCAAGTTCCGCAGACCAAGCCTTCTTTAATTTTCGCTCTAAATATCCAAACACCCAAAACAGTACTAACACGGTGCTGTGTATAAATGAAACAGCAGACAGTATACATTTTGTCTACCAGACAAACTGAGAGTGACAGTGACTGGTTGTTTGCTAGTCACAAAGCAGGGTTAGTCAGAAATGCAGTCATGTTTTGACAAGGTACCCACTCCCCTTTTCTAAAATCAAAAGCACCTCTACAAACACCGTTTATAATTTCGGACCAAAGAGTAACAGAAAAGGTTGTATTTTATGTAATAAAAATTTCACAGTAAATATTCTATACCTAATGTGGTCCACTACATGATAAGCTATTATGTTGGTCCTGGAGAGGGAAGACAACATCTATACTCATTCATATAGTGAAAAGGGGTGTTGACAAAGAAAAATCACTGTGAGGAATCTGTTAAGGTACAATATTAAATGCTAATTCATACTAAGATATAAGCTACAGTACACATCGTCACTGTGAAATGAGAAGTCTAATCGAAGGCTACACATGAATTAAGTTGCTAAGAGAACTTTCCCTCTCCCTAGTCAGACATTTTACTCCACAGTGCCCTGCAGTAACACAAAATGGCCACCAGCTCGGCTTGGTCGGAGAGGAACTGTTTCACTGAGCCATGCCTCAAACAAAATATGTCTATTGCATGCTCTGTCTTTACATTCCTGCAAACAGCAGAACTAATCTCTATATTTGAGCTTTTCGTTTTTCGGTAAGTACCTAAATCCTTGACAACTCAATATTCCCAAATACATATCCTATCCTGAAAAACTAATGTTCATAAATCAGAAATCTCTAAAATGTCCTCTGTGCAATGGTCCCATGGACATTATGTAATACATTTCTAACTATGGTGTATATGTTGTCATGAACAACCCTTTCCGATCTTGTGCAGTAACCCAACTGGGTTAAAAGTACACACAAATCAATCTATGCATCTATGTCATGCATTAATATTACTTATCAGGTTTATGATGCAATGCAGACTTACTATACAATCATTTTTTCAACATGTAATCTAGATGATTATACAATAAATAATGAAATAACTTCAAAGGTGCAAGAAAAGAAAAAATGTCTTTGTTTAAATATTTAAATAGTTGTTCACCAAGCAGAAAGCTCTGTTGCTGTACTATCATAAACCAGTTTTCCCTTTACTTGGAGAAACACATTTTATATGAATTTATTTTATCATTTATTTTATACCATAGATATATTTTAATTAGACAATCATACTGACAAAATAATCTGAACTATATTAATGTTTTCTTTTCCAAAAAAAAAAAGCACAAAAATAGTTAAAGCAAAATTAAGTACAATTTTACAAAGACAAAATTCTGTATACCTTTTAAAGCTTTTGTTCATTTCAAGTAAAAAAAATACAAAATTCTAAATACAATGGAAACTGTTGGAGCAATAGTATGCTTTTAAAATCTCCCTCCTCCATGTCATACAGCCCTGCAGTAACAAAAAATCACCACCAGCTTAGCTGACACACCTAATACATGGAAAAATCTGCAGTAGCCTGATGATTTTCAGAAAGATTTTTTATTAGATCCCTCTTAAAATCAAGAACAAAAATAGGAGGACAATTTCACTATGAAACAGAACCCAATAACTTATAATGTAATGGTTATATAACATAATAGACACTCATGATGCATATAAGAAACATTAAACATGTTTCAGAAGAAAGAATTCAGTATAGATAAGCTTACTTTTCTTCTCAAATATTTAAAAACTCAAATACTGTGCAAATGGTATCTAATGTGGAAATGTGTTAGAAACATGAACAACTAGTATCAAGGGACTACCATCAAATAACACTAAGACAGCCTATGTTTTATTGCCACTATATTCTGAAACTGATTCAATAAGCCTATATTTATAAAGTAGGTATTACATAGATTTAACACAAGTCTACTTTGTTTTTAACTACAAGATACATTCTGAACATTGATCTATCTTAAATGACAAATAGCTTTATGTAGAAACAAAAAACAGAAGGACTGACCTTTGATCATAAAAAGAGTCTTGCTCTAATTTAATCTTAGCTACAGTTGGACTGAGAGAGCAAGAGTGTGATTAAGTGTTGTGATTCAAGCTCTTAGCCAGCCAGCATGTTGGGCAGGAATGAAAAACGTGTGGGTACTGTATTAGGATTGTGATTGCCTTAAACTCGATAGGGTCTGGTTCAAAATCTCTTTCTAAACACCATTGATTTTGAAGTTATACACATCTGTGGCATGCCTGGAGAAAGCCTAAACAGTTGTCCTAATGTCACTTGATGTTAGCTAAGAAATAAACTTCTGTGTCCCCTGTCTGTGAAAGCAACATTCAAAAAAGAATGTTTATTTGCTGTAAACAAGCTTAAAAAAACACAAACTAATATAGAGATGACAGATTTACCAACAAAATGCAGCACAGTCAACCTGTGCACCAAAGCCTTGCACAGTTATGCCCCTCCCCTTAGTGAACACAGTAAATGCAGAGGAGCGAGTGGAAAATTACTGGAGGATGGGCTGTACCATTTCTGACAGACTAAGGGGTGGCTCAAATTCACAAAGATTGACAATAAATATATATATAAAAAAAAATTTTTTGATAAAGCACTCAAATTCCAAAACAAATATATTTTCATGAAAAAAAAACTCTTGTGCTTACCACATGCTGCTATATTTTTTAAAAATATACTGAGGGGAGTCAAACAATGAGATATGAGCTGTGGTATGTAGCTCTGAGAAAGCAACAAACAGCAAACACAATGAGAGAACAAGGCACAGTGCCTAGTCCATGTGCTATTGAAATACATAAGCGGAAAACATAACATCGGAGCACTGAAAGCACTGCGAGGTTGTGGTTATGGCACACAAATACTGTTTGATATTAACACAGTAATTTTTCACTTACCAAGAGTTTATTTCATTAACTGATATTTAAGTGATCTTTTGAAAGGTAAACAGCATAATCATGTAATACTACACACAGGGCCCCTCTACATGTATACACAAGTATTATATTGGTAGTTATTCATGCCAGGGCTCCAGACAAACATAAATCTTTGGGAGCCTTTGCCTCCTAAACCTAAAATATTTAGGCGCATAATAAAATTTTTAGGAGCTAAAATTTAACCCTTTTTATATAGCTATGCTGATTTAAACTGGAGCCATGGGTTAAAAACTCATTTACCTGTGCTTTGCTAGCTTGATTAAAGATGAATACTGAATACTGACTACTACTACTAGAGGACTAATACTGAGTCTAGCTGGGATGAATTTACCTAAGAACTTTCACTAGTTGATTCATTCTTCGTATCAATGACATGTGATGTAGAGGATGCAGGGTTTGGATGGCCAAGGAGTAAGAAAACTAAACAAAATTTAGCCATTTACATTTTTTGTCAGTTGTCAGTGCTCCTTGACTAATGCTAGCTAACTTTGACTAGCTAGTCAGCTAAGCTATGTCCCGCCAGTTAGTTATCACAGCACTGGGCGAGTTTTAAAAGCTTACCGAGGATTTAAAAAAAAACAATAATTTAAATAAATTTAACGGCAATCAGAAAATACAACCAAATTATGGGTTGAAGTAGTTTCTTCTGGTGTTTGCAATACACTGACTGCTTGTCGGAACGTGCATCTAAGTACGGTATGCGCCAAAATATACGCTACTGAAACTTCCGCATTTGCGATGGTCAAGGGGGCATTGCTCCAGACACATGTGTTCCCAGTAGAGAAAAGGAAGTTGTGTTGTGCATTTAGTGTGTGAAATGGGTCTCTCGATGGGTATTCACAGTTAAGTATTATTTCCGCTCATACAGAAGTGGTCATGAATGGGGACCGGGTTTAAAAAAGGTGGCAGAAAACATTCCTTCCCATACCTGTCCCATTCCCCAGATCTTACAACACCTGATGCCTATTTGTGTGGAATGTTAAAGGGGAGTGTGTTCAACTGTGAAAATCCGCCAAGAACTGTGCCTGCATAACGCGAGCAAATTGTCTCCTTTTGCATGAGTCTGCAGCAAGCTTTGTTCCGGGAATCTGTGTGAACAATATGAACCCTGTCCACAGTGAGGCAGTGCACTTTGAACATTTACATTACGCATACTGTGGTAAATCAACATGCTAATAGTGTGTATGTTAGTTCAGGAGAAATAAACTCACAGACAACAACAAAGTAATATTGTTCGTCTATTCATTTCAGTACATTATGCATACGTTACATGTATATTTTAACGTATATGGTACACTCACTGTGGACTGAGCATGAGGGTACAGGAACGCAGGTGATAGTGCAGCAGAGCTGCATTCAAAGGCACTTGTGAAATGTTCATAAATGTATGACACTTGAACGGTTGTTGTTGGTTGTTGTTGTCTCTGATGTCCTATCACGCTCACTGCTGTACTCTTGTGCTGGGCAGGTAGATGCAGCAAAGTAGACCTGTCTATCACAGGCTTAAAGAAAACTTTTTTTTTTCATCTGATGGTTGCCACATAAAATTAGGCACATTGGCGACCACTGCATTTGCCACCTGGACCCCTGCAGGCAGTCAGTATTTTAGCAAGCAAAAATCAGGACTTGTATTGCTTTCTTTTGATGAAAATCTTTATTTAATGTAAATTGTAATGAATCCATGAATAGTCTCTTAAAATCTAAAAACACAGGCACCAAAATAATTTAGTGTATTCTAATCAATTTCTTTTGATAATTAAATATTTGATATCACCAAAAACTGAAAATTTATGTACAACTCTAAGGTGTTCTTCTAAACTAGTGGACTTTAGTTTTGCAGAGGATTTAATTAACTTAATCGGCTTCCTTTATTTGATGCTGCTCCCCAATAGGCTAGTAAGCAAGTGACAATAAACAAGTGACAGAACCTGCTGCACGGCTTTCTAAGAATAAAAGAATAGGCTGCTTTTCTGCATTGTTGCAGTAGAAACCGAACTGGGTAGAAGGCTTGACAGCTCAGCCCCCATGTAAATGCAGGACCTGTTATTGATAATGCAGCATCCTAATAAAGAGATGGCTCAGACAAATTACAGCTACCTTGCATACAGCAACTGAAACTTGTGTATCCTAATGGCTGTTTAATTCTCTAAACGTGAGACCCACCACAGACTGTATAAGAACATGACAAAGCCTCCGCGACCTTCAGGTTTTCTCAAGAGCGGTTTTGAAGCTCAACTGTGGGAACTATGGTCGTTGAAATATTAGCAGGCGCTGACTCCACCTAAACCCTGGTTATTCCATAAACAATAAATGGCGTGTCAATTGCTACGTTTTTCTGGTAGGTTAACCGACAATGATTCCAGGTAGCTGATTAGCTAAAGTGCTGTATGGTGGACAGCTAGCGGTTTGCAATGCAGCTTTCACTCAAATCAGCCATTCCCCTAACTATGCAAATTTTATGGCTTAATTTTTTTTTTTTTTTACCTGGTGAGTTACATAAAAATCCACCCGCATACAGTTGTCATGAATGGGAAATCTAGCTACAGAGTACCAGTCTATAAACATTTATTTCTGTAGTAAATTTGGGCATGTTAACATGGGGTTCTGTGCGGATTGACACACTTTTGGAGTCTAGTGGTCATACGTGGAACTGCACATTTTGGCACTTGGGCCAACCTGGGCTGAAAGCATTGATAGCCCACAGTCTGGGAATGTGGTGCAGTGCAGCAGCAGAAATGAATAAGCTGCTGGTTAGAATTAAGTTTGAGTATCCACCACCTGAAACAGCTGAGTACATGGCTTTATTTAGCCCAAACAAGAGATCAGGGCTGAGCTCAATACCTCTTAAATGTTGGGCATCAAAATTGTAGCTTGAAGACATCAGGTCAATGGCTCCTCTATCCACTGTCCAAAATCCATGTTTCTCATTCCAACTGCTATGGAGCACAATCAATTCCTCAGTTTCCACACAAGGTGACATTTGGGGCTTTACAAAGTGTCTGTGAGTTAGTGCCCCTGCAAGGCCAGGGTGTGTTTACTGGGTGTACTCTCTTCTCAAGAGTGGCGAGCCAAAACAGAGCTCCTGATATCACATGTGGAAACACAAGAAGAATTAATCGCCATTCAACATGCTGCTGGAAAACATCTAAAAGCATTGTCACTTCCAGACACTTGTAAACTGGCAAGATGGAGATCACATTTGGCAGACTGAATGTTTCTGCATTACACTATATGTGCTCTGTGGTTAACATAAGTGATTCCTTTCCTCAATACAGTGTCAGAATGATTTATGAAGGGGCCCGTGTTAGGAATCCTTGGAACAACTTTGATATATGGCCTCCAGTTGTCTGACAGGAAACTGTCCTGTTTACCTGCCAGGCTACCTGGGTCTTGAATTGTTGGGAAAAAATTGGGACCTTGTATAGGATAGAACATGGGGTCACAACAAGGCAACAACTTTTCTAGTGGTATTTAAACAAGGCCAATACTACGCTAGGAATAATCCACTGGTTAATTCAGTGGTTGAGTCTTAGGGGTGTTAGAACAGCAGTAGCTCAACAGTTATGAACCTGGGTTACTGGCCAGATGCTCAGAAGTTCCAGACCCACATGACCAAATTGCATAACTGATTTAGTTAAAATGGTGTCAAGATTTAAAGATATATTAGGAAACAAGTGATCAGTCAGTTCTAAAAAAGTGTGTTGAAAGGAGGAAAATTAACAAATGAAAGGATCTGAATGATTGTGACAAATGCAAAATTGTGATAGCTGTATGTCTGGGTCAGAGCATCTTCTAAACAGCAGGTCTTGTGGGGTGTTGCCAATATGCAGTGGTTAGTACCTTTTAAAAATGGTCTAAAGCAGGGCAACCAGTGAGACGGTGACCGGGTCTTGGGTGCACAAGCCTCATTGAATTGAATAGAAGACAAATGCTGACCCATATGATTGAATCCCACAAAAGAGCTACTATAGCAAAAATTGCTGAAAAAGTTTTTGCTAACTATGATTGAAAAGTGTTGTGATACAAAGTGCATCACAGCTTGCTGCACATAGGGCTTCGTAACCACAGACCAGTCAGTTTGCCCATGCTGGCCCCTGTTGACCACCAAAATTGCGTAGAATGGGCACAAAGCATCAGGAGTTGTCCACAGAACAACGGAAGATGATGGCCTGGTCTGATGCTCCACATTTTCTTTTACATCATGGACAGCTGGATATGTCTGCATCACGTACTTGGAGAAGAGGTTGCACCGTTATGCTCTACGTGAAGACAGCAAGCTGACATAAGTTCAATGTTCTCCTGGGGAAAACTGGGTCCTGGAATTCATGTGGATGATGCTTTGACATATACCACCTACTTAAACATAGTTGCAGAACAAGTACCCCTTTTGTGGATCCAGTATTCCCTAAAGATGGTAGCCTCTTTTAAGAAGTATAGTGCACCTTGCACTATTCACTCAGGAATGGTTTGAGGTACATGACAAAGAGCTCAATTTGTTGAATGACCTCTAAATTGCACAGATCCAAATCCAATCATGGTGGATCCATCCCGAAACCTACAGAATTGAAAGGATCTGATGCTATCAAAGATATCAAAGATCTTGGAGTATATGCCTTAATGGTTCTGAGTTTTTTGGTAGCTAAAAGACCTACACTAGGTGAGGGTGGTATATTTAATGTTATTCACTGATCTGTGTATTTTACAAAATGTTCATGCAATATTCTTATCATGTGAACTTCAAATAGCTACCACTCTTTGGAGTGTCCACAAGTTTGGAATACTTCAACTAATAGACAGATAGGTGGCACAGCTGCTTATTGTTTAGAACTGTCCCTTTGTAACTCCATGTTTGGGGGTTTGAACCTTGCCTCCGGTCTGTGCAAAAAGTTTGCATGTTTTCCCCATGTTTTGCGAGTCTCCTCCAGGTATACCAGAGGAATCAATGTCAACTTAGATAGACAAATTTACCATAGCTGTGGCATAACTGCAGACATTTAGGGCCTTGGCGCCCAGCCTTCTATAACTTTAATCATCTTAAAGGTGTTTACCCACACTTGTGCCATTCCATCACACATTTTTTTCCCAAATTCAAGTCATACCCCCTATGCTTAAATTAATATAGTACCTTAAACAACAATTGTTTATAGAAGTCAAATACTGCATAATTGTACCTTACTATTTTGCTACTAAGATACATTGATTGACTCCATCAACAGACTCAAGAAACAAGAAAGGTATCCTTAGCCTAATGTAGGCTTACACTGTTGTTGGTCTTTCGGCTGCTCCCGGCAAGGGGTCGCCACAGCGGAATATGCAGTCCGCACAACAACTTGGCCAGATGCCCCTTCTGACGCAACCCTCCCGTTTTATCCGGGCTTGGGATCGGCACTGCTTCCAGTGGCTCGGGGGTTTGGCTGGGAATCTAACCCGGGCATTCCGCATGGCAGGCGAAACACCTACCACTGAGCCACCAGCGCCCATAACGTTAGGCTTATACTACACAACTTATAAAGTCTAGGGTTTATAAGTCTAGTCGTACATGTCTTATTAACCTCAGATAACCACCAAGGTCATTCTAAAATGGCACATAGTGACGTATTTGAAACGAATACTGCCTGATAATTATTTCCTTTCTCTTTCTTATCTTTGCAGATGTAGAATTACCAGATATGTACATTTGAGATGTGTAGAGAACATGAGAGCTTAAACATTGAAAAAACTATTGTTAATGCCTTTGAAAATAACAACATTAGGAAAATGCTAATAATATTAAAATACTTAAATACTTTAGATCTATTATGAGACATGTTTTACATATCTGGAAAGTTCTGTCATGTGACAACGCAAAAACCAAACAAGGTCCCATTATTGTTGGTGCTTCACCGCAAACACAACAGATTCTTCCAAATGAATTGTATGCATACAGTTTACAGTCCTCCCCTTAACTAGGTTCTTGTTGTCTTTTTAGTGTTGGTCTTGTCACAAATACCTCAAATTGAAAAGTGCACACTAATTCAAATTTATATAGTGGGGCTTTTTGGGGTAGTCAGACAGTAAGGGATTTTCTTCGCACTCAAATCATATAGATACATTTTTTTATTTGAGCTAGCTGGCCAAATATAGCCTTGAGGTCGTTCAGCATAAACCTGACCTGGCAATGAAACTCTTTGTTTCTATTTGCTTTTTAAGGGACCACTGAAAGAAAAGTGAATTATAGCTAGGCATATTTTATTCACCAATAGCTTAACTGCTACTAGCTTCCTTAACTAACTGAATATTCTAAGGACTCAACAAGATGACTACATGTTTCCAGGGCCCATCACTTTAACAGGGCGATATAGCTAGTCATAATGTAGTCATTTGATTAGGAAATGATGTAGTTATGAGCTAGTCATAATGTAGTCATTTGATTAGGTCATGACATAATCATTAAATTAGGGCACAATAATAATATGCCGTCGCACAAGCATAACAATATACAGTGAAACCTCAGTTTGCGACTGTTCCGCAAAACGAATTTTAATTCCGCAAGATTTTTAATACATTATGATTTGGAAAAAAAACAAGTCTTGGTTTACGAGTATCAAGTATCATGTATCACGTATGCGCTTCTTGTTTTGATGCCGAGCATCATGTGACAGACACAACTGAGCCAACGGTTTTTCTCTCTTTTGCTCTGTGGAATTGTGGGTAATTGTCCCCCCTGCTCAGTCTTACTGCGCATCTCATACTGGTATACTCAACATCCGTGCGCGCGTGTACTGTTTACTATAACACTGTGACCACTTGTGTGTGCGTAAAACACATTTTATTTTGTGTCTGTATGTATGTGTACAGCGCGTGTGTAAAGCAAAAGCAAGTCTCATTAGAGAAGTTAAAGATCCATCTATCTCTGTTATCAGCCTGCTCTTTATGTCTGTGTGCGCATGCGTCAATGGACACCGTGCCACACAAACACACACAGCAGTGATTCCGTTAGTGTGTAGCTCAATCGAGTGTCATTAGAAAGATTTCTTGTTTATTTTTCCGATAAAACAGCATTTCCTTTGTGTGCGCGCATGTGTGTAAAAAGAGTGGAAGAAGGATAACTGTGTCTTTACTTTAGCTTCACACACAGACACACAGCACCTGCACACATAAACGGAAACATTTATCCGCCGGGATTTATTTTTACTTTTATTTTAAAGGTAAAGTGCAGGTTAATTTGTTTTATTTTTACTTTATATTTTGTGTTAATTATTTTTATGTTTTATATTTTATTTTTTGGGGCTGTGAAATGAATAATTTGAGTTTCCATTATTTTTTATGGGAAAACTCGATTTGGTTTACGGGTGTTTTGAAACACGAGCCTGCACAAATTCCAGAACAAATTATGCTCGTAATCCAAGGTTCCACTGTAAAGTTTAATTTATAACATTAAAGTGTCTTATACTGTAATTGTGCTCTGCCAAGTGATGTGATCACTTAAAAAGATTATTGTTATTGTTCAGGCCCACTTTGCAAATTGTAAGTATTAATTGTGCTTTGATTTGTGATTACCAAAAGAAAAAAAATTGGTTTTCATTTAGGCGCTGATATGCTAGAGATGGGGGTGGAAATCAATTCAGTTATGAATCGCGATTCGTTTGTGTAAAGATTCACATATCAAAATCGTACCCAAAAATTTTCTGGATCGGTCGATCAGCCAGTGACCAGGATTGGCTTGTTTCAGTTTGATTGGCCATAACCAGTTATCAGCCAATCAGCCTCAGATATAACCGATTACAGAAACGCATTTAATGGTGTTACATTATCAAAATTCATTCGCCCTAAAGGCTTCCGATTTTCCCTTTTCTCCAAACTGTGAACGAATTAGTCTCAGACCCACTTATTACACCCTTACACCAGTCCCAAACCCCGCAGGCGCTAATTAGTTTTGAAAATTACGTGCGTTAGAAGCCCCCACGTGCCCGCATTAAAAGCCACTCACAGACGCGTGCTCGCATGCACTCAACCCGCACACTCACTGTCAAGTTGAGTTTTGAGACTCTGGAGGCATCTGAGGCAGTATAACGTCACCGTTTCTTTATAATATTGCAGGTGGCGCACTCTGAAATATTTACACATTTTCATCCACTGTGGTAGGATTGAATTATTTTGCTCAGTTTGTTTAGAAACAATGACAGAAATAATTAATTATTTCTCAAAATATTTCTCTCATTGTTTCTGTATAAATGCAATGTAGCTTTTTTTGTTTTTTTGTTTATTTAGTTTTCATTAGTTTAATATTTAACTCTTGAACTTTAAGTTAGTTTGTATTGTTTAAATGCTGCACTTTTTTATGAAAAAAATGTCATAAGGAACAGGCTACATTTATTTAGTGATTAAACTTTAAAGGTTTAAACTGTAACAAAATCGGGCCGAAAATTAATATCGAATCAGTGTATTTATAAAACCGCAATACTTATAGAATCGCAATTTTAATCGAATCGGCACCGAGGTATCGTGATATTATTGTATCGGGAAACTGGTGTTTCCCATCCCGAATGTGTTCAGAAGGAAATGTTAAATATTTTAGAGAAAACAAATACAGAGAAGTATACCAATCGTGCCTAGTAAAGTAATCTCAGATCCTCCGTAATTTACCTTCCTACACTGGCAACAGGATTAATGTTTATAGTCCAAAGTCATGCACATTTCTGAACGTCAACTTAAAACTAGCAATGTATCTTGAAACTGAAAAATGCAATAGTTGTACAAATGCAATTTAGAAACCGAGGTAGTAAAGTGCAAAAAAAAACTCACCCAAGGTTTTTAGACCGGCGATGCGCGTGCACTTTTGCCGGTACGTCCAAAATGTAATGAATAAAAGCGCGAGCCTTTGCTTTGTTGTTGTTTACATGCACTGCTTCAGTTCCTAATTTGAAAGTGGCAGGCTTACAGCGTGACTCGTCAACGCGTAAGGGTGACGGAATTACATACAGTCACACAAACATACAAGTGATCTGACTGTAGGCAGTATGAGTGTGTGTGTGTGTGTGTGTCCGCGGACTTGGTGAAACAGTGTCGCGAGCGCTCTTCCTCTCCGGCGGTGCAAAGATGAAAGGAAGGAGGGGGGGAGGAGTGCGCGCGAGAGACAGAAAGCGACTACCTCCTACCTGCTGTAGAACAACTGGCAGGAAAGAAAGCTTAAGCTTTGACGCTACATGAGCTATAACCAACCCGAAATAGTATGAATTGTTGCAAATTTGTTGAAAGTAAATTATGCAATAGTATGTGCATAATTCACAAAAGTGAAATCGTCTCATGATTGCAAATATTTGCAATTG
>JAOVVA010000028.1:9541340-9565122 GCA_028565275.1 Leiocassis micropogon | reverse complement strand
TGAAAGTAAATTATGCAATAGTATGTGCATAATTCACAAAAGTGAAATCGTCTCATGATTGCAAATATTTGCAATTGTATAGTTTAATATGGCTTTTTACCGCGGTATTATAAAGAAATGCTTCACTGTTCAAGTACATTACTGTTCATATGTACTAGTAACATCTACTAATATATGCTAATAATAATACGATAAATATGTTCTTTCTTCTTTTGTTGGAATTATATTTATTCTCAAATGTGCCTTGTTTATTTTAATTAAACCCATGAAAGAACGACTTTACAAGGATCGTTTCTCTGTGCCCGGCCCTTCCCCCATCTCTATCCCCTCTATCCTCCTCCTCCTCTCTCACAATCCTTCATGCAGGCGGGTGAGAGGGGAACACACGATATCGGATCCACGATAAATGTGATCTGCAACATATATTTCGAGTGCTGTGAAAGTAAACTGACAATGATATAGACAAAAGAGCGAACGTGTTGAAAAATGCACATGTAAAAAAACAAAGAAAAAAAGAAAAATAGATTTGTGCTGAGAAAAAGGGGGGAGGGAAACCAGAGAAGATGTGCGCGTATGGGGAAGGGAAGTGGGCGGAGCATGTGTGTACATAATGCAAAATGTTCAAACAGCTCTGCGTCTGTCTTAAATATAGATATACATACAAGATATACAACAATAATAGGTTAAAATTCCTTTTCCTTATTCCTTATAATAATAAGATCACAGAATGTGTGCATTATTTTGGGTGTGTTGCTGTAATCAGGTTTGTCATGTTTTTTTTTATTATATGATAAAAATGTATTATCATATAATAAATGAGCTGCTGTTAATTGATTGCTGTGATTATTGAGTCTTGTATCTCAATGAACTTCTCCTATGCATCGGAGATCTAGCTTTCTTCATCATGGTCTTCATGAGAGCCAGTTTCATCATGGTGCTTAATGGGTTTTGCAAATGGGTTTTGAAAATTTGCCAGTGTTTCAGTAGTTAAGAGCTCGCCTGATGTACCCATTTACGTTACTGTTCCAACGCTTGTGACATGCTCTTAAAATGACATAAAAGCTGATGATGACGCTGTGTACCATTACATTCAATGCTGCCCACTGTTAAATTCGTTGAGGAACACATGTGAATACAATGTCACAATATTACATAAAAGTTGATGATGACACAGCCTACTGCTCCATTGACACAGCTGTCATGGAACTTCCTGCGGGAACAAAAAGCCACAAACCTCCACTTGCCTTGTGAGCTGTCGCTGCAGACACATCGGAGCTTGGCCTGAGATACCTGTTTTCACCGGAGGTGTTCATCAGTCTGCACTCTCGTTTTGGCAGTCCTTACCTGCGCCTGCCGTATCAGCCTTTCATTGCTGCGGCTGTTGGCACAAACAAACAAAGCCACAAACACGATTGTCACACGGTCACAGGTTATAAACACATGTGACACGCCTGTGGCGGAATTTGCGGAGGGAGTCCCGTCACATACGATGCATACTGTTATGTCATACTGTGACTCATACTGTGATGTCGACTGTGACTATGTGACAGTCGTTCGTCACCGAATGCAGCGGTATGAGCGTTATCAACACCTGCTGTAAATGCTAAAAACAGCCAGTCCAAGGACTGGCCACTTTACCTGCGGAGAGACGGAGATTGCTACAAACATCACCAATGCAACGGTAGACGGGATCATCAAGGTAGTTCCGTCACAGGTGTTTCACAGGTGTTCCTTACGAAATGTAACGGACGCGATGTAAATGAATCTGTGGTAGGCAGTGGTTGTTGGTGTGTGTTTGACACTGAATGTAACGGTAGACATTGGCATCATCAGTTTTTACGTCATACTGTGATGTAACAATAAGCAGCGTCAACATCAGCTATTAAGTCATAATGTTAGCGTGTCACAGTCGTTGTCACAATAGCGAGAACAGCTACTTCAGGCAAGGTTCATAGCTACTGAGACCCTGAATCATACTGCAGCTCTAACTTGAGCTGCTGTTAATTGGTGATTATTGAGTCTTGTATCTCAATGAACTTCTCCTATGCATCGGAGATCTAGCTTTCTTCATCATGGTCTTCATGAGAGCCAGTTTCATCATGGTGCTTAATGGGTTTTGCAAATGGGTTTTGCAAATTTGCCAGTGTTTCAGTATTTAAGAGCTCGCCTGATGTACCCATTTACGTTACTGTTCCAACGCTTGTGACATGCTCTTAGAATGACATAAAAGCTGATGATGACGCTGTGTACCATTACATTCAATACTGCCCACTGTTAAATTCGTTGAGGAACACATGTGAATACAATGTCACAATATGACATAAAAGTTGATGATGACACAGCCTACTGCTCCATTGACACAGTTTTCATGGAACTTCCTGCGGGAACAAAAAGCCACAAACCACCACTTGCTTTATAAGCTGTCGCTGCAGACACATCGGAGCTTGGCCTGAGATACCTGTTTTCACCGGAGGTGTTCATCAGTCTGCACTCTCGTTTTGGCAGTCCTTACCTGCGCCTGCCGTATCAGCCTTTCATTGCTGCGGCTGTTGGCACAAACAAACAAAGCCACAAACACGATTGTCACACGGTCACAGGTTATAAACACATGTGACACGCCTGTGGCGGAATTTGCGGAGGGAGTCCCGTCACATACGATGCATACTGTTATGTCATACTGTGACTCATACTGTGATGTCGACTGTGACTGTGTGACAGTCGTTCATCACCGAATGCAGCGGTATGAGCGTTATCAACACCTGCTGTAAATGCTAAAAACAGCCAATCCGAGGACTGGCCACTTCACCTGCGGAGAGACGGAGATTGCTACAAACATCACCAATGCAACGGTACACGGCATCATCAAGGTAGTTCCGTCACAGGTGTTTCACAGGTGTTCCTTACGAAATGTAACGGTAGGCGATGTAAATGAATCTGTGGTAGGCAGTGGTTGTTGGTGTGTGTTTGACACTGAATGTAACGGTAGACATTGGCATCATCAGTTTTTACGTCATACTGTGATGTAACAATAAGCAGCGTCAACATCAGCTATTAAGTCATAATGTTAGCGTGTCACAGTCGTTGTCACAATAGCGAGAACAACTACTTCAGGCAAGGTTCATAGCTACTGAGACCCTGAATCATACTGCGACACATCTACATACACCATTCGCAAGTAATGGTAGCATGCAGGTGTCAGGTGTCTTTATTATATAAGGATGTGCGATGTCAACTTCCTGCCTCTCCCCATGCTGCTCCAATGTCACAGTATGACATAAAAGCTGATGATGACAATGCCTAACATTATATTCAGTGCGGAGCATGTGACGGAACTACCACACAAAACTGCAAATGTCCAGGCAGTCTCCACTGCCCACTATTGGGATTCATGTTTTTGCCGTAAAAAATGCTGCCTACTGTTACATTCAGTGAGGACACACTGCCTACTGTGAAATTCGGTGAGCAATGCCTTGAGACATGCTCACAGTATGACATAAAATTTGGTGATGAAGGTGCCCACTGTTGCATACTGTGAGGAACGCCTATGCCGGAACTACTTGCGCAAACACTTACACAGATCAGCACTGCATCAAGTGGCTGGGGAATGAACCCGGGCCTTACAAATGGCAGATAAGAAACCTACCAATGAGTGATTTTCGTCTGCCGTGTGGAAGGCCTGGGTTCAATCCCCAGCCACTGGATAAAGTGCCTGTCCCAAGCCCGGGAGGTTTTTGGCAGGAAGGACGCTGTGGCGATCCCTCGTCGGGAGCAGCCAAAAGGCTAACAACATAAGTATATCTATATAAATTTAGGAATTTAAGAGGTTTCGTCTGTATATGGGTCAGAATGTCAAGATATCTTTACATTTCATATATTTGGAGGACCCAAATTTAGTCTCAAAAAATTTTGTCTGTATGTCTCTCTGTCTGTTTGTATGTATGTATGTATGTATGTATGTATGTATGTCTTTCCAGCCAGATTTTATCACAGCATCACACAAAACTGGCTGGACAGAATTTAATGAAACTTTTGCAGTACTTAGGTATAAATTAAATAAAAATGTTGAGTAGAAGTCACACTTATTTAGTAAAAACTTATTTAGTGCTTTTCCCTCAAGTTGGGCATGTCTATACGTGTCACTCAAAAGAACCAATCAACGTGATAGATTAGCGTTTATAAACAGAGTATGCAGAAGACACAGAAATGACGGTAATCTACTTACAATCTGTCGGGCTAATATAAAGCAGTTATGTGAAGTGCCACTACGAGATAGAACACGGGCCATTAAAGCAAACATATGCGCAGTAGTCTGAGGTGAGGACATTTAAAACACCTGAATTGAGAGCCCAGTGTTATGTGCTAAAATGCCCCCCGGCACAAATTGATATATATATATATATTGCACCTCCAGGGTCCGGGTTTGATTACTGGCCAGGTTTGATTCCCACCTCTGTGTGCATGGAATTTGCATGTTCTCCCCGTGCTTGGTGGGTTTCCCCTGCATACTCCGGTACTCCCACAGACATGCAGATTAGGCTGATTGGCATTCCCAAATTGCCCGTAGTGTGTGAATGAGTGTGTTTGTGTGTGTGCCCTGCGATGTATTGGCACCCTGTTCATAATTCACCAGTATTTAAATGTATAATATATATATATATATTCAAAATCATCTGTTAAATGTTTTTTTATAAACAAAGAAAGATCAGTTTCAGTTTTTATATCGTCTTATCTTTAAAGCAATCTTTCTGTATCAAAATTAGCAATACATTAAATTACATGGAAAACATAAAACTATATGGAAAATCTCAAGGGTAAAAAAGTTGATAACTATATAGTCAGCCATTTTGTTTCTGTGCCACAGTTTTAGTTGTGTGTGTGTGTGTGTTCTCTCTGGCCCAAAATGTCTGCTAGCCTATTTATGCTGCAGTTCCACTAAACAACTCTAGGGGTTTCCACATTTGGGAAAAATGTATAGTTGTTATATATTTTTATATATTTATTACATACTTATTTAGGCCTAACATTAAGTGTGGCCCCAGGAATAAAGTGGTTCTTGCTAAAAAAAAATAAAATAAAAAAAAAACCGCTTGTTGCTTTCAGACAATAAGACACTCAGATTAGCTGTTACTTGGTTAATTAAGAACAGCATAAACTTTCAGTTAAGCAGGTTTCAGTTCATTTTAACATTGCTGTTTCACAAACAAACAAACAAACAAAAATTGCAGTATCTGATCAAAAAGAACAAAACACTAAAGAAAAAAAGTGTAAGTGAGTATGTAAATTAACATACATCAGCTAGAAAACAACAAAAGCCATCACAAATGTAGAAGCTTTGGAATCTATTTGGTCAAAAGCTGAACAAATCGTGTGAAAAAAGTAAAATAGTGAGCACTCAGGGAGTAGTCTCCATTATTATTTCTGTTCTAGAATGTTCTCTCTGGCCACGCCCACACCCCCCCTCTAACACGAGGGAGGGGTTGAGGAGAGAAGCGCGCGCAAAGCAGACTACAATAAGAGAGAAGGGAGGAGGAGGAGGAGGGAAAAGAGCGCGAGCACAAACATGGCGGCGGTGTCTCGTGACAGCCATTATCAGCATTATTGTTCTATTATTATCCTGTACAGACATTTTTTCAACAAAGTTCCCACTTAGAGCCCGTGGTTAACAGGTTGATTCCTCCCATGTGTTGTGGCACTGTGTTCAACGAAATCAGTAATATTGTCAGTTTCTCTTCGATATCTGCGATATTCGTCGCACATCGAACACCCGCGCGCTTCGACTGTCCTGATTGGCGCGTTTCACGTGTCGATCCGGTCGGGTTCCCGCGCTGGGCTGTGTGCCATCCAGTGGCCATGCGCAATATCTTTGGGGTTATAATTATTGTCCTACGCTGCCCCCTGCTGGACAGTACATTTCTATATACAGTACACACACACTCACACAGACATAAATGGCAATTGTTCATAGCTGCTATGGATGTGCATATATATTTATATATAAGACCAAAATCATGTTTGTGGCTTTGAGTGTTTGCATAGGGTTTTCGTCACTGTGGTGCGTACTGTTCTATGAAATTTGTGTGATTTGAATTTTGATCACAAATGTATGTTAACATTTGTGATCAGAAAGTGCTTTACTGCCAAGTTTGTTTGCGCATGCAAGGAAATTGATTTGGAGACAGATGCTTGCAGAGCCAACAACAGCAGCACACACCACACAAAAACTAACAAACAAAACAAAATATAGTTGCAAGCAACGATGAGCGGCCGCACCAGAAAGACAATGTGCACAGCAGGCACATACATTTAGAGGAGACATATCAATACCATTATGACATAATTTTTGAATAAGGGGGAATTTTATGTTTAGACCTCCAAAAAGCCCCAGATGCTGAATAAAAGCATCACATTGTCACTCAATGTGATGGCACTCAGTGAGTTCTAAATGTGTACTGGGTTTTTTTGTGTGCTTACTTGCGTGTGTGAGCTATGCAGCAAAATCTCATGAAGGGGGGCCCGTACCATGCCCAAACTGTCAGGCGTATGGCGATTTTTCCGACTTTTTGAGTATGGGGGAAAATATCCTTAGAAGTACAAGATGTCCCTCACACACTATGATGATATAGGGCTGATGTCATAGTGCTTGGGCCCTAACAAAAAAAAATTAAATATAGTTGCAAGCAACGATGAGCGGGCACAAGCACCTTGCGCCATCGCCTCCTGGGTGCACCACACAATCTCTTCATTTTTTGAGCATGTTACCCCCAAAAAGCTGTCACCTTTTGGGGGTAACGCCAAGATGTGTGTCTGTGTGTGTGTGCGACATGTGAGTGTTAGTGTGTGTGGTGTCAGGGTTTGTGTGACGAGTGAATGTGTTTGTGCACGTTTGTGTAGGTGTGGTGTGTGAGTCTGTGTGTTAACATTTGTGATGTGTATGTGAAACATGTGACTTGTTAGTGTGTGTATGTGTGTGATCTATGAGTGTGTGTGCATGCGTGCGGGTTTGTATGTGACATGTCAGTGTTAGTGTGTGTGACGAGTGAATGTGTTTGTGCGCGATTGTGTGTGGTGCGTGTCAGTGTGTGTGATGAGTGAATGTGTTTGTTGTATTTGTGTGTGGTGTGTGAGTCTGTGAGTTAACATTTGTGATGTGTGTGTTAGTATGTGTGTGTGATGTGTGGGATCTATGAGTGTGTTTGTGCGTGTGTGTACAGTATGTATGCGAGAGAGATGTGAGTGTGTGAGTGTTAACATTTGTGACATGTGAGTGTCTAGAAAAGTGGGGATTTTATGTTAAGACCTCCAAAAAGCAGAGTATGCTGGAAAAGGAGCCTCACACTATGATGTCACTAAATGTGATGTCACTGAATGTGATGTCACTGAGCATATGTTGTTGTTGGTCTTACGGCTGCCCCCGCAAGGGGTCGCCACAGTGGAATTTCCAGTCCGCACAACAACTTGACACAGGTTTTACGCCGGTTGCCCTTCCTGACGCAACCCTTCCATTTTATCTGGGCTTGGGACCAGCACTGCATCCAGTGACTGAACATATCACTGTAACTGCTGTTGAGTTGAGCCCTTGACATGCAATGCGAAAGTTGTTACTGAATATAATGTTACTGAATATAATGTCACACAGAAAGTTATTAACCACTTCTCAGCGTAGGTTTAAGGCATCGTCATGGCTGACCCATTTGAGAAATCAAAAATCCCTCTACAATTTTGGATCCTCAATGTATTGAGATCACATTGGCCGGGTTTGTTGCCGATCGTATAAATCCCATAGGAGGAATATAACAAAATCTATCGGGTGCATTTTGCGAATGACCCAAAATAACTGACTTACTGTTGAGTTGAGCCCAGGACATGCGAAAGTTGTTCAGCTCAATGAGCTCTAAATGTGTACCAGGTTTCATGTGCATGCGTGCAAGTGTGTATGAGCTATGCAGCAAAATCTCATGTGAGGGCCCCCGAGGTCCCCATGGCTCAGGGCCCAGACTCTCAGGCAGCAGATTCCAACCTGTCTGCCAATTTTTCTGTCTGAGTTCTTGAGCATGTTAAGACACCAAAAAGCCCAAAATGGTGGAAATTTTTTGTAAAATATAGTTGCAAGCAACAATGAGTGGGCCCAAGCACCCTGCGCCATTGCTACCCGGGCACACCAGAAAGACAGCGGGCACAGTGGCCACATGCATTTAAAGGGAATACCCCAATACCATTATGATGTAGGAAAAAAAATCATTACACTATGTTCTCACGCAATGTGATGTCACTGAACGTGATGTCACTCAATAGGATGTTATTAACCACTTTTTAGGCATCATCATCGTTTGAGATATCAAAAATCCCTCTGCGATTTTGCATCCATGTCTTTAGGCCCGGTTTGGTGGCGATCGTATAAATTTTCTAGGAAGAGTGTATCAAAATCCTACGGGTTTTTCAGACGACACAATAACTGACTTCCTGTTGAGTTGAGCCCTTGACATGCAATGCGAAAGTTGTTCAGCTCAATGAGCTCTTAATGTCTACTGCAATTCATGTCATATTTCTGCAAATATGTCATGCAATTGTAGGCAGCAATATCACCAACTTCTGTAAATGCTGTCTACAAAACCAGGCAGTCCTCGAACCAGCCACTTCACCTGCAGAGAGATGCTGGCCAGTCCTCAGACTGTAACAGTGTAACAGTGTTCAGCGTCCTCACTGCATGTAACAGTAGGCAGCGTCGCCTACGGCAAAAACGTGAATCCGCGGGGAGCGGTGGGCGTTGATTGTGTGTTTGCACATGTAGAGTTATGTCACCGAGGTGTCACAGAAATGTTCCATACCTAATGTAACAGAAGCTAGCATCATCGCCAGCTTTTATGTCATACTGTGAAATAACAGTTGATCATCATCAACTTTTACATTATTCTGTGAGCGTGCCACAGGTGTGGAAACAGTACAGAAAATGGATTTGTCAGGCCGAGCCGCAGGTACCCTCTAGTCCTGTATAAATAAAAGCATCAGCCAAATGAGATGAATGCAACTTACTGCATGTCAACTGAACTGCACAAGTTCCCAAACCTGGTCCTAGACTACTCCATGCCATCCATTTGTTTCAGAAATAATGCTGAACATGCACACTGACATCCAACTTCATCCAACCTTATAAGAGGCCACATGGCTCATCCATTTATGCCCCAATTCATTACCCTTTTAATTAAATCTGACTGTAACTACAAACATGTTTGTACTTAATAGTAATTGCAGTCAACTAACACACAGCAGCGAAAGTGTTTCATGGGTCATTTAATTCAAACAAATAACCCTGAACCTCAAATCCTCAATACATTCCACTTGCAAGTTCATTTTCTAGCCACAGGCACCACATCTGTTTGCTCAGTCCAGTTTGCACTACACATACAAGAAGTGCACAGTGTGTAACGTCCGTGTGAATTTTTTTATTGTCTTCATGTCGGTTTCTACTTTTCTGCTTTTTTATCCCCTACACACACAAGTAGACATACATGCTTCATAATCAACAGTTCTTAATGATTTTCTGACAGTGATTATCTAATTTATAAAAAAAAAATTGCATGTCTATTTTAAAAGTCATGGACTCCCCTTGTGGTCTGGAACCCCTAAAGACAACGTGTTGTTTAATATGACATAACATTAGCAGATGTGTCATGACAGGTTTTGAATGTAGGTTTTGGAGGGCAGCTGCTCTCCCCTCTTTCCAGACTGTGGACCATACTGACTGTACTGAAGAAATCGCTCTGACCACTACATTTGATCCACAAATTTTGACTTTAAAATCATCAGTTGTTGCTGAGCAGGCTGTTGTTCTCTGTGCAGGTCAGCGTTGTGATATATTGTACAGTGATTTGATATTCGTTTTTGCTGGTTTTTCCTCCAGCAGATATACTATATTGTAGATCATGATGTAGAGTTAGAGAAAAATCAAAAGACGCCAAAAGTGATGGAAAACGTTTATTAAACGATGTAATAAATAACACTTAAAAACAGAATACTCTGCAAGAATACCATCCTCGTAATTTAACATCACAGTCATTCTTGAAAACTGGGATCAAACAAGTCCAGCACATAATATTGTATTTTTCTGTAAAATAATTCATATTTTGATTATGATCAATTTTATAAGCTGAATCAACTCAGCATAACAAAATAGTTTTTTTCATTTATTAGACAGTGTCCCCAGTAGACCTGACAAAGGCGTTGTAGATATAAAAAGGGTTAATATTTTCAAATAGCTAAAAAAAACTGATTAAAACATATGAAAAAATATATCATTGTGTTGTAAGTAAAATAGGTGCATATTACTTAATGAATGGAAAATGAATTTAAATTAATTTTTAACTCTAATTTTTAATTCTGTGAATTTGTGTCCTGAGATTCTGTCAACACCGACAGACATTTCTAAAAAATAAATAAGGTCCAACAATCTTGTTGTCAACTGAAACTCCTTCATAACCCCTTGTTTGCTCTATAACTTGTTTAAATGCTTAGGTTCTCATAAGATTGATCATTTTATATAATTTAAAGATTTGATATTGGATAGAAGATAGTGGATAAGGCCTATTAGAAAAAGAGATCTCGCGAAGGAGACTTTGCACAAAGGTTTCTAAACTCCAACGTATTGTGTGCAGCTAAATGGCAGTGCTGTCATCCATCCATTTTGTAGGGGCTATACTCATTTTAGTCTTTATTCTAGGCTGATGTGCTGTTAGATTTATGTCACCACCAATATGAGTACCTACTGTTTTTAGGTAAAAGGGAAGGATTTTTTGTTTTTGCAATTTTTTATCCTAATATAATTACAATTTTAAAATAATTATATTACATTTAAAAAAAAACACTGGGTTATTAGACAAAACCTAAGAAAATAAATATAATTTAAATACATACCTTTTGTCCCAGTTCTCAAGAATGACTGTTTAGATTAAATACAAAAAAAGTGCATTCATTCAAAGATTGGCAGAATGTCAGATGATCTGAGGTGTGATAAAATTTCTATTGCCTAAAGGGATCATGAATTGACCTGTGCTTGGACTAGAGGCTAACACCGAGGTGAACTTAGACATAAAGCAGTACCATTGTTCCAGCAATACGCATGCATTCTGATAAAAACGATGGCACATGTGAAAGATATACCTAAAAAAAAAAAACTGAGTTGATTGAACACTGGAAAGATGGTTCATAAAGGCACATTCTCTCTCTCACACATACACACACACACGCTTGTGTACACAGTCTAGAAACATGTTTACAAAAATGTATTGGGCTAAACCTTTAAAAACCTTGAGTTAAAAGGAATCACAGATTTCTGCTTACTTTGTGGTGTGCTATTCTGGTTAATGTGAGAGTCCTGAATTGGTGTCCAAAAGGATCATTGGTTATCAGGGTAAGTAATAAAAAAATAAATTAAAAAAAACTTGTTAAATGCTGCTGTGTGTTTAGGAATAGTTAAATAGGAATACACTGAAGTGCACATCAATATATACTCATCAAGGCTGGCAAAAATGTTTTTTTGAGTCCTGAATTGTTAGAGAATAAAGCCTATTAGATAAAGAGATCACACAAAGGTTTCTAAACTCCTATGTATTGTCTACAGTTAAATGGCAGTGCTGTCATCTGCATATATTGTAACATTTTAACTTGGAGTTACTTTAATATCTAGAGGCTATACTCATTTCAGTCTCCATCGTAGGCTGATGTGTGGTTGTGGTGTTTTAAAAAGGCGTTTCGCAAAAGAAGAGGCAACAACGAACATGCTCAGATGGTTTAAAAGCTTTAAGACAAACTCCACAACGGTACGTGCTAATGTATTTATCCGCAAAATATTATTCATTATTATGATTCATTATCAACCTCTTCCATCATTCTCTCGCTCACGGTTTCCCTCTTACAGGTTGCTTTCCTGTGTGCTGTTGCTGGTTGAGATGGGATGGAGTCCTCCGTTGTCGTTAAGCCTTTTGGCCCTGTATGTCTCATAGTGGATATTGTGGGTGACCTCCTTTAGGTCTTGAAGGTGAGACCTACAGTATAAAGAGACAGTCAGTCAATATGCAGCGTTTCAATATGTAGTGTTTAACATTCACTGAGGCAATTAAACCTGAATTGAGCCATTAAAATGTTTGGAGATAAGGACATTCTGAATGGTAGAAATACATCACACCATCATGGGATCATTGATTACTTTTCTAAAACGGCGCTTATCATTTTTACTTATACGTTGAAAAAATAACAAACTTGCAATGTATATTACCTGATCAGGAAATCTCGTAGTTGAGAGAATTCACAGTGATTTGGGTTCTCAACTGATGGGAGACAAAAAAAACAAGGAATTGATTGTTAATTATATTACATCTCCAAAAAGGTCTGTGAAAAAATCTCAACTTAATCTGCTAAAAAAAAGGTCAGAGTTTAAGTGGCTGTGGAACGGCTTTGAGGGAAAAGTATACACGAGGTGACGGGTCCAATGACTGACATCACAGATGCCCACAAACTGTCTCCCAGCAGTGACGTACCAAATTCTTAAATAGGAAAAATAATTAGTCATCTTTCTCTCTCTCTATTTCTCACACACACACACACACACACACACACACACACACACACACACACACACACACATTCTCTCTCCTTCACCAAGTTGTACACTCTCTCTTTGTCTCACTCTGCTTTGCAAGTTCACTTGTTTCACAAGTTCAGTGACGCAGAATCCTTTTTGACTCCTTGCCAGGGACATGGTACGCACAGATTCACACACTGCTGTGAACACATATAACTACAAACAGCTACTTTGTGGCTCAAACGGTTAAGGCTGAAAGTTACTGGGTTTATGATCGGAAGGTCAGGATTCGATAACGTTTTTCAACAGAATAATAAAGACTTTACTCAAATCAGCTCCCAAACCCAAACATATACTATGTGCATTTTGGAAATGCAAGTCAGACTACAACACATGTCTTTGGACTGGAGCACCTGGAGGAAACCCACCCACAAAGCCCAGGAGAACATTCAGACTCCACCAACAAAGACCTAAGATGAGATTTAAACCCTGTGCGAGAACACAGTACTAAGCACTGAGCAATTATGATCCCCCATCATCATCATTATTATTATTATTATTATTATTATTATTATTATTATTATTAATAATGTACTCATTTCAATATGCTATTAGTTTATAAAGAAAAGAGGACATAAATTCATTTAAGATATTTTTGGAAGGAGTCTCTGGTATCATCTCATTAAGGTTTCTGACAACGTAAATCTTTACGATGGGGCTTTCTGGGTTTCTTAGTAACCAGCTGCATTTTATCTTATTATTGCTTATAACAACGAGACTAGGGATCGGTAAATAGTAGAATTTGTCAAAAAATTGCATTTGTTGGCCATTTGCTGTTGTATGGGAGCGATAAACACTTGTGGTATTTTAGGAAAATAAGAAGATAACATCATGGTTGTAATGATATCACAACACTTTTGTTGTTGGTTATTTTCCTATAACATCATGCCTGGAAGTGTAGTAGTGTTGTTAGATAACAAGTCAGCGCTGTCCTCCTACAACTGAATCCTTATAGTCCTATCAGATTTAGACGAAAGTCCAGAGAATGACAGTAATCTTACACACCTTCTACTATTCCCCAGGCAGTCTTCCGACCCAGAACCCGTTTGCAGTTGACTTGGTACTCTTTGTCACTTCCAACTACTGCAAAAGGCATGGCCTCCTGTACACACACAAACAGATTTAATAAGGCATGCTATTGTAACATGTGAATTAATTTATGACCGGAAGATAAAATAATTTGGCACTGTACTCTGATCTTATCGTTATCAGCCTTGTCCTCCTGGTCCTCATCAAACTCCTTTTGTGGATAAAATTCGATTCCACACACTTCTAGCTCCTTCCTAACCTGGAGGAGAGAGAATTTAAAATATACATTTATCATACTATATGTGATTTTTGGCAATAAAAGATTTCATCCAGAAATCTAATGAACCACTCTTCACCTTCCTATCAATCTACCCACTCATCCATCCATCCATTCACCCATCCATCTAACCGGCCATCCAACTACTCATTCATCCATTCATATACAGTATTCCTCCATTTATTAATTCATACTTCCTCCTATTTATCATTGACACATTCGTGAGTATTATTCTATACTGTCTACCTAAAGATTATTTTATTTGTCTACCAAACCATCCTTATACTCATCAATCCCTCCACTTACCTACCCATCCATCCATTCACCCACCATATATCAATCCATCCATTCATCTCCTTACACTAAATGACACAGACGTATGTGATTGTCAAACATTTCATTCCAAATCTATGGATATTCATATGGAATTGGTTGAACCTTTGGTTCTATGATAGCCTCTTCTCTTCTGAAAATGATTTTCACTAGATTTTCGAAGATGACTTAGGAATTGTGTCTATACAGCTACTGATTTTGTGGTGAGAAAGCCTAGAACACAATCTTAATTCTAGCTCTTCTTGAAAGAACTTCAGAGGGGGCAAGATCTGAGCTCTTTGCAGATCACTGGAATCTTACCATACCAATATTATCAAACCACAGATCTCGCTTTATGCACAGAACCTTGCAATGGTGGAACAGCTTCCAGTGAAGAAAAACTACAATACTACATTAGAAAAATACAATCCAGTACAGACCATTGTGTTCCTCCAACCATCTTACTTACATTGTATGTTCCTCTGTCTCCACCAATTTAAATGTTGATTATCCATCCACCCATTCTTCCACACATTTATCCATTTAATCATTACTTCATCCTTCCATCCATCCATCCATCCATCCATCCAGTCTTTCTTACCCGCTGCTTGAACTCTATTTTTTCTTCAGGGGTGAGAGTATCCGCTTTGGCAATGACAGGAATGATGTTCACAGTTCGACTTAAATGCTTCATGAACTCAATGTCCAGCTGCCGCAGTCTGACACAAAATAGAATAGAGAGATGGATAGAAAGGCAAAAGGTCAGGAAGAGTAGATACAGAACAATGGAGAGAAGGGGGTTGGAAGCAACTAATAGATTGAAGTGGCAGAAAGATCACTGCAGTGACTATGGCAAGTCTCAAATGAGCCTGGTTTGATTAATGTATCTTAGACATCCATTCAGAAACATTGCTTTAACTGGCTGTTCCAAGCAGGCAGCCTGAAATTATGTTCTTCTCTGCAGTGGCCAGTGGGTACATCACTTTTTATTAATATCATCCTCTTCACTGGAGGCTTAAATGTGAATATTTTTTTCAATTTTTGTTTACATTGTTTAAAAATATTTACACAGACATTCAATTACTATATGCTTTTACTGTACATTTACACAACCCTCTTCAGTTACAAGACCATTTTGTGCATGAAGAATTGTGCTAATTGTGTGATTTATTGTGCTCACGAGTGTCCAGTGGGAGATATGAAGTACAGGCAGCAGTGCACCCGGGTGTCTGGAATCCGTTTTTTACGAGCAATGTTAACTTCTTCCTTTAGAAACTTCTCATATTGCTCATTGATATATTTAGATATTGGTTCCCAGCTATAAACACAAGAGAAAAATTTTAGATCACTGTGTATAGTATAAATCAAATTATAAATAAATCCAATTTACGTTAATCTCCTCACCCACCAGTTTTCGTTGTTGATTTGGTCCCCAAATCCAGGAGTATCAATAACAGTCAGTTTCATTTTCACACCACCTTCCTCTATCACTACAGTAAAAAAAAAAACAACCATGACATTACCAACAATGCATTCTTGGCGCAACAAAACCACAAAATAATGTATGATTAAACCCAAATCTTAATAATCTAGCAGAAAATCACAAAAATTTGTAATGAATCCAAAATTGGTTATAATAAGATGGAATGACATGAAAAATTGTCTCGCATGACAAACCGTCCTATAAATGGATTCATTCACATCATTAGTAATATGCATACGTTCACATGATATAAAAAAAATGCCTTGTGTCGCAAATTCAATTGAATTTTTTTAAACATGACTTAAATTTCCAAGATATTTTTGGACAAATGCAAAGCAGCGGCATCTTCGACACAAAAAGCTTTTCATGAAGTACAGTCACAACCCCAAAGGAACACAGCTGACGATACAAAAAAATCTTTCAAATATACAAAAGGGGGATTTTTCTACATGGAAAGAATCCAACACTAGCATACTATATCTGCCTGCTCATTCAACACACTTGATACATTAAGCCTACACAGCAGTGTTTCTTGACAGATTTAGGGTCTGGCCCGAATGCCATAGCCTACTGTTTTCCAGCTGTGCACAAACGCTCGCACCCAAAGGGCATCAGTATCAGGCCTGTGGCATTGCCCGGGACAGAGGACACACCAGCCTGACTGTAACTCTGTCAATGTCCATAAAGACAAAGAGCCATTGTTTCCATGATGAACGTTCAAGACAAGGAGAACATTAGGAAATTATCTCCCAGTGAAACATATAGTGCTGTGATCTTCGTGAAATTTATTTGGGGTTTTATTTTGGAAAACTTGGGCTACTGAGTTAGATATTTTGTTTTGTTTTATTTTTCACTGCTGAATAAAGTAAAGAAGGTTCAGAAAAGAATGACAATGTGACAGTGGATAGTGTAAAAAACATTTAAAATCATTTTATTTGTAATTATTAAACAGAAGAAAGTTTTTAGACATGCAGCATTTAATATTCAAAAGCCAATCAAAGAGAATTTGCAGCGAGGCCTTTCAACCCAGGTTTGGATTGAGACATGCAGCACTGTACCATCAGTGTAAAATGGTAGGAAATTTTGTACTTTTAAAAGATAGACCCAAGGGAAGCATATCCAAAAAACAGCATAGGACTTAATATGTAGCCCTGAGGTTCACCACAAGTGATGGCTGCTGAGGAAGAGGGGAAATAACCAATCAGACCAAATGACCAAAACAGAAAATGCTTTGTCTTTGAGGTAAGAGGCACTTTAGAGCACTTCCCTGTATCATGGAACACCACACTTAAGATTATCCAAAAATCGAAAGTGGTGCTGAGCCCCAGTAAAATAGAAATGTCATGCTTTCCACAATCACTGGATACTTTGATGAAGGAAGAGTGTGTTCTGTGGTGTTCTCTAAAATATGAGGTAAGCAAAGGAAATTAAACTAAAACTTTCCCCAGACTCTGAGATATGATGAACCTTACAGATCGGCCTGATTCTGTTAGAAACTGATGTTTCTAGTCTTTCATGTTTTAAACAAAAAATCTCACCCATCGAATCTTTAAACTCTTACCATGTGAGGCAGATTTAATCTCCACAGTTTTAGGGATCTTCTCATCGCGACTCCAGCCAGAGCTCCGCCTGCTCACCTGAGACTTAAACAGAGTATTCACCATGGTGGATTTCCCCAAACCACTTTGACCTTGGGGAAACAACAACAACAAAAAATATGGAAATGAAGGAAAAGGGCATAGGGTAAGATATACGAAAAATTTACAGAAAGTTTACTGTAAATTTACGGGTTTACTGTATATGACAAACCTTGATTAACATAAAATTCTTAACATTTTCACTAACCTACAACCATGATGTTGAAATCAAAGCCAGTCTTCATGGTCTTCTTCCTCATTTGTTCAATTATGGTATCTATCCCAACATATCCCAGCAAGGTTGAGCCTCCTCCTGAACCCTGACCTCCAGCACCTGAGCCCTGCAGAGGTGCAGGGGGGGTGCTAGTGGGCGGTACCACATGAGACGGCTTAGCAGGGACGGCAGGTTTGGGTCTCACCTCCGGGGGCACAAATTCTGACATGTCTTTAACAAAAGGCAGCAAAAGTAAAACTTTAGACACCAAGAATTCAGACAAAGATAGCCAACAAACATCTAGGTCAATGATTCGCAGTGTTCTGGAGGTTGTTTTTGTGTTTGTGTTGGGTTTATAGGTAAACTGTTGAGCTCCTGCAGAGCTTTTATGATTTTATAAAACCATTTTTATTTTATGGTTTTATTTTATGGTTTTAACCTACAAATAATCAAGCGCAACTTCGATTGCCATAACACAATAAGTGCTTATAATAAAGGTCAAAACCTTCAAATGTTCAAAAGAATACATAATTGTAGAGATATCTATTCAGTTAGCAATTAAACATAAACCTTGTACATCTTATAGGTGCTTGTGCTCTATTGGGTTTATAATGCACGAGATTGTAACAGGGCACCATATGAATAGAATACACATTTTTAAGATCTAGGTCAAGCTTTGGGGAAATAAGCCAAATCCCACTTAATGTCACCCAATAATCTGACACAAAAAAGTAGGAAGTACTGTATATTGTAAAAAATAAAATTTTATTTTTTTCCATTTTCTTTTGGTTCATACAGTGTTGTAAAAAAAAAATTGCCCCTTTCCTGACTCTTTTTTTTTGCAGATGTGTCACATTTAAAAGTTTCAGATCATCGAACAAATTTTAATAGCACTCATAGATAACCAGAGTAAATACAAAATACCGTTTTTAAATTATTTAGTTTATTAAGGAAAAAGGTGTCCAAACTTGTCTGGCCCCATGTGAAAAAGTAATTGCTACTAAATCTAATAACTGGTTGTGTTTGCAATAACTGGCATTAAGTCTTTTACATCGCTGCACTTCTTTGCAGAATTGTTTTAATTCAGCCACATTGGAAGGTTTTGGAACACGAATAGCCAATTCAAGCTCTTGCCACAGGATCTCAATCAGAAAAGTCCTTGACTAGTCCACTCTAAACCCTTAATTTAGTTTTTTTTTTTAGCCACGCAGAGGTGAACTTGCTGGTGTGTTTCGGATCATTGTTCTGCTGCATAACCCAAGGACTCTTCTGCTTGAGGTCCCAAACTGACAACCAGACATTCTCCTTTAGAATTTTCTAGTAGAGTGCAGAATTTATGTTTCCATCAATTTTGGCAAGTCGTCCAGGTCCTGAAGTTGCCCCAGACCATCATACTTCCACCACCATGTTTGACTGTTGGTATGATTTTCTTTTTATGAAATGCTGTGTTAGTTATGCCACATGTAACAGGACGCACATGTTCCTTTCAACTTTTGTCTCATCAGTCCACAGAATATTTTCCCAAAAGTCTTGGGGATAATCAAGATGATATTTGGCAAATGTGAAGTGAGCCTTTTTCATTTTGGTAAGCAGTGGCATGCACCTTGGAACTCTTCCAGGGAAGCCATTTTTGCCCAGTCTCTTTCAAATTGCTTAATCATGAACATGGACCATATCTAAGGCAAGTAAGGCCTGCAGGTCTGTAAATGTTGTTCTGGGTTCTTTTATGAGCTCCTGGATGAGTCATTGAGAAATTTTGTTAGGCCTGGGAAGATTCACAACTGTTACAAGATTTCTCCATTTGTGGACAATAGCTCCCAGTGTGGTTCGCTGGAGTCCCAAACCCTTAGAAATGGCTTTGTGAACCATTCCAGACTGACACCTGTCAATTACTTTGTTTCTCAACTGTTCTTCGATTTCCTTAGATCACAGCATGGTGTGTTGCTTTTTGCGATCTTTTAGCAACCTTCCTTTAATAAATGAAATCATCATTTTAAAACTGCATTTTGTATCAATCAGCATGATTTTGGACTGTGGGAGGAAACCCACTAAGCACAGGAAGAACAGACAAACTCCATGCACACAGACACTGAGGTGGGAATCGAACCCTCAACCCTGGAGGTGCAAGGCCCTACAACATTCAATCACATGTAATACCAAAAAAAAGATCTGCAAGCGTTAGATTTACCTGATTTCAGCTTAATATGAAACTAATACGTTATAAGTGTTATGGTATGATGCATATGTAGTGCATTAGTTTCTTAAAATTATGTTGCAGTCTTTACAGGCCTACAGACACACTGAAAAGTGTATCTTTCAGTTGTAACTCTGAATCCAAGCATTTGACAAAACGAAAACCTGAAACCTGGATATTTTTTTATTTTTAAGTATTTCCATACAACCTAGGCCCAACAGTCTTGGAAGAGGAAAAGACACAACAAGTAATTTAGTGCACAGTACAAAAATCTGTGATGATTTAATCGTGTTATAAGGCTTCTTAAAGCTAATGAAGCTACAGACACGTGATATAAATAGGATTAATCTCAGTCCACTGATAATGCATCCCTCTGGAGTCATGTCCTACATCACTCCGCCTAAATTACTCACTCTCACTCATCATCTATACTGCTTCATCCTGTACAGGGGTACAGAGCCTGTCCCAGAAAACTTAGGGCACAATGTGGGGTACAATCTGTACTGGGTGCCAGTCCATCACAGGGCACACACACACACACACACTAATTCACATACCATGGGCAATTTGGGAGTGCCAATTAGAATAATCCTCATGTCTTTGGACTGTAGGAGGAAACTAGATCCGAGGCGGGAATCAAACCTTGGACCCTGGCGGTGTGAGGCCACAGGGCTAACCACTAAGTCACTGCCTAAATTATATAATAATTACATAATAAATAAATGATCACACAATCAATACGCCATAAAACACCAACTGGTTTGATCGGACAGAAAACAAACCCTGATCATGCAGGAGGATGTGAGCATCCCTGAACCTCGTGTCGGTGGATGGATGTCCATTGTGTTCATCACTCCTGCATTCAGTCTCGCGTTTCCGACATCGCACTTTAACGGTAAAACCACGCGCACTCACCGGTTCAGATCCTCCGGAGTGTTGCAGTACACGGTAATAATAATGGCCTGGAGCTGCTTAATAAAGAACGATGTTTTAAGAACCTCGCGTGATTCGTTATTCCGTCGTTCTCTCCCTCTGCTCGCTCGTTTTCCGACCTCACACTCACTCCCTCCCTCCCTACTCCGTCCTTTTCCGTCCGTTACTAAGGAGACGGGAGCGAAAGATGCAGCGCGCATGCGCAGGTCGAAGCGCCTAAAATATTTACAGCGTGTGTGTGTATATAAATAAACAGGTGCATCCCAATAAATATTACAGTTTTCTGAGATACTGAATTTGGGGTTGTCATCAAAATGGAAAGAAATAAACACTTGAAATATACCAGTCTGTGTTTAATGAATCTATATAGTATATGACTTTTCGAATTAAATTACTGAAATAAATCAACTTTTCGATGATATATCAGCGATGATATATATTATAATAATATGATGATGATATTATATATATATTATACTGTCCACTATTCTTCTTTTTCTAAAGTGTGTATACATTTTTAGCTGACTGGATACATACATGTATCCAAATACATATACTTCAATATGGAGTTGGTCCCCCTTTTGCAGCTATAACAGCTTCCACTCTTCTTCTCAGAAGCCCGTCCACAAGATTTTGACACAGGTGTTTCTGTGGGAATTCATGCCCATTCATTCTGTAGAGCATTTATGATGGAGGAGAAGCCCTGGCTAGCAATTTCTTTTCCAGGTCATCCCAAAGGTGCTTAATGGGGTTGAAGTCACAGTGCTCTGTGCGGGCCAGTCAAGTTCTTCCACACCGAACTCATCAAACCATGTCTTTATAGTCCTTGCTTTGTTGACTGGGGCACAGTCATGTTACAATAGAAAAAGACCTTCTCCAAACTTCTGCCACAAAGTTGGAAGCATAGAATCATCCACGATGTCTCACGCTGCTCCGGGGTTTCAGTAGCTTGAGTAGCTATGATCTTGGCCCGGTGTACCTGTTGTCGCCGTAGATGATGTTGCCTACTGTTACAGTCGGATAGGAATGCCTGTGATGCGCTCACAGTATGACATAAAAGTTGATGATGATGCTGTTTCCTGTGAACTGTGCCGAGGATTATAGATACAGTATAATGGGTATAGGATATATATGGCCTGACATAATTTAGCATAATCTGCATTGACTGTGGGAGGAAACCAGAGTACCCAGAGGAAACCCACCAAGCACATAGAGAACATGCAAACTCTGTCCACACAGAGGGAAACAAACCTGGACCATAAAGGTTCCAGGCAACAGTGATAAACACTAACTTGTTTATTCAGGCATTTAACAGACACTTTGCTTATTTAGTTTGTTTTGCCATGAATATCAGTCAATGATTTTTTTTTCTCTTGTATTTTTTTCTAAAACACCTGTAAACTCTAATGTTAAACCTCAGTTGGGGTTTAAGGAGATTATTGCACATTTTGCACACGCCAGTAAACTGGTTACAGTATCATGAACACTCATCTACAACAATGGGGACTAAAGGCTAGCCTGCCTGGCCGAATCTTATAGAAAAGTAAATGTAGCACAAACTGCTAAAAGTAAAAAGTTGGCTGGCCACAAAAGAGGTATCAGAAAGGTAGGACAGAAAGGTATCAGAACCCCCAACACATCACAGCCTGCCATGCACAGGGCTTAGCAGGCAAGTTTGATGACCCAGCCCCCAAATTCACCAGAACCCAATTCTATTATGCATGCACCAGACAAACACATTTGATCCACTGAGGCCCACCCTTGCATTGAGGCCCAACAGCTAGCAGCATTCTGTACATGTTGCAAACAGATAGATTACTTACACAGATAGAGTACTCATACCAGCAAGCTTTACGTTGTGTGTAGAGTAGATGAAAAAAGTTAAAAGTAAAAACACCCTTACTATGAATGTATAGTTCTAATGTATAATGTATACAAGTGAAGTGAAAAACAATCCAAATATTTTTTTGGGAAAAGTTAGTTAAAAAAAAAAAGTAACCTCACTCAGTCTATCAGCACAACACAGACTGACTTGGCAATATTTTGGCACCATTTCGTGCCAAAAAGATCAGAGGGTAATCTATAATCATATCTTCCTATAGCTCCTTTAATGTTTCCATTGGTCACCTTGCAACCTCCAGCTAATTTTTGGTCATGAAATTAAATTTAATAAAATGTATTAATAATTTAATGTGCTTGGGGAAAAACTCGAATAGAAGCCAATAGCAGCAAAGTAAAATACAATAAATTCAGTTTTAAATACTAAAATTTTCATATATTTCCTTATTAAGACTAATTACCAGTCTCAAAATATCTATAGGATTTCTTTAAAATATTCTTAAATATATATTAAAAAGTGTGGCAATCTGCCAGGACACATATAAATGCTGACACAGCTTTTTTTACAGGTCGAGATAGCTCCACAGAAGTAAATAACTAATGTTATAACATTCATTAGCACTTAGACTGTTCCAGCTACTCACATTTTACAGCCTTTTCCCATGTTGTGCTCCCATGTGCATCCTGTTTACACATATGCCACCTCTTTAGCTCATATTTACTCGATCGCATGTCAGTGTACTGTGCATGTTGAGTTATGCTGCGACAGCAGTGAAAGGCAAACACTTACCAAAGCCATACCCTGTTATCTTGCTATGCGGAAACATGCATGTGTGCAGCCAGATAAGACAGCACAACTTTTTTCCCCAAGCCATAATGTAATTTATCATAGTGTTGGGGTGCATTATATAGGAATCAGGGCTTAAAGTTTATTTTGGAGCTCACCATCTGATGTTACTAGTTGTTTTAGTAGCCATTGTAGTAAAGTCTAAAACTGTCTACTGTAAGTGTCTAGTACATGCACAGGGTTACCAAATAATTGTAATCGTGAATTTAGCCTAGTTTCAAAAGCTGATAATTTTATAGACAAATTCTATAAAATCCTATAAAATTGGTATGAAATACTCAGGATCTCCTGTTGATAATTTATAACGTGAATCAATACAAGTTAATGTTAATCTTCATGTTTAGTATCAGCAGAACATCAAGTTAAAGTTGGAGCTAAATTCT
>JAOVVA010000028.1:9458184-9491811 GCA_028565275.1 Leiocassis micropogon | reverse complement strand
GTGTGTGTGTGTGTGTGTGTGTGTGTGTGTGTGTGTGTGTGTGTGTGTGTGTGTGTGTGTGTGTGTGTGTGCCCTGTAATAGATCAGCACTCAGTCCAGGGTGTTCCCCACCTCGTGCCCTAAGTCTCCTTGGATAGGCTCAAACTTGTCCTTGGCTAGTGTACAGTGGAGGCTTTTCACCTGGTTGTTGTTTCGCCATCTATAGGGCGTGTTGGTCATTGTTTCACAAGCACTAACAATGTGATGGATGGTCTCATTCTTTCTCTTGCGTATTATTTAGAATTTCCCTCTGTATCCTGCACATGATCCTTTTCAGTCTGTTCTTCTTAAATATTTGCTGATTCAAGTCTGTACCCCTCAAACACTTAGAGATTTCTGTGCCAACTTATCATGCCATCTGGTTGCAACGAAGACAGACTTGGTATGATTTTGAATCCTATACAAAATCCCGTCTAAAGTCCATGTGGTGTATCTCCAGCTTAAGCTAATGTCGAATGAAGAGCTAGCAAATGCTGATCATAAGAAGAAAATATCATGAAGCATGAATAGTTTTAACAAACAATGTTTCCTTCTCCTCACAGGGGAGTCCCAAGCTATAAAAATGACAAACTCCTTTATTTTAACATTTTATTCTTACTTTTAGTTATGGACGAACTTGTTCTGAGCAAACCATGTACTTAATAATCAGAATCATAATTTCGGTCACTTCTTTACTTTCCAGGACCACAACCTATGAAGACGTCCTACTGGTCAACTAATCATTTAACCACTAGCTCTTGCGCTCCCTGCTGGTGACGGTGTGATGCTGCAGCCATTCCATGGTTAGAATACTGGATAGATACAAGATACCGAGTCCTGCAGCCAACAGACGTTTATCTCCACAGACTCGTCACACGCGCTGTAGGAGAGAGGATTTTCCTCCTGGATGTGATGGTGAAAAGGAAATGAGAATCCAGCATTGGAAACAACAAACAAGCAATTTCTGTCATTCATCCAGTTCACAGAGAGCAGCAGCACTATGTTAGTGCAATGCACAAACTTTATTTAAGACAACAGTCTATGTTTAGTTAGTGTTTTACATGTCGTATTTAACATGATTTTAGTGCTGTTAAGTTGGCAGGAGCTTACATACATGTAGAGATCCTGTTCATGTTTTTTTTTTTTTTGTGTATGTGTACATGTTTTAAACTAAAGATAAATCTTGGCTAACTTGTCATTTTTGAAGTAGAAGAACTGCCGTTGCACCATACATCACTTTCACTACCCCACGCATTGCACTAATCACTTCCTCCTTGTTTCTTTCAGGATTATATGCCCTAGTGAGACGTTTTGTAATATATTATTCGAGTCATCCCCACAGTGGTCAGTAGAGTATCTGCTGAGACAAATGATTTGGCCCACCGATGTTCAATCAGGACAAATGAGGCATCTCTACATGTCTGGACATCTCTCCTGTCTATTCAGAAAGCTTCCTCTATTGCAAAAGCACATAGGCGTGTTTTTTTTTTTTTCTTTTCTTTAGTTAACTATTATGTGAGGGGCCATAAATGGATTTTGTGCTTCTTTTATCTTCTGCCAAAATTCTACGTGCCTTCTCTCTGTGTCCTAAACCAGTTCTTAATGAGTTTAAGTTCAAATGAATCTTATTTCAAACCTGAGACAAATGTGACAACTTCAGATAAAGTGGGCCTCAATTCGGACTAGTATGCAAAGATTACAAATGCGCTCGAGGGCATTAAAACGTTACAAGCTTGGGAAAACATTAGAAATGTTTAGTTAGGTCAGACATTTTGGAACAGGATGTTCACTCTCTCTGATGCTGCAGAGGGGGTTTGGGCTGCTCTCCTGTTCCTGGATGTAAATACCCTCAGCAGGGTGCAGTGGCGTTTTCTTTAAAATAGGATTCTCTGAAGGCGTGTGACAGCATGACCTACATCTTAAACAATACAGTGCATTTGTATGCTGGATTTTAGACATGCAGCTGCAGCCAAGTGCAACTATGGCTTGTGATGAGGACCGAACTAGATTTTACTCTCCTTTATTATTCCGAAAGTTTCGAATAAGAAATGAATTGTTGCAGTGATTCAGTATGTTTAATTTCTCGTCTCCGACTTAATCATTATGTACAGAATTTTAATTTATTCATGCGTACCCTTACTGGTCACTTTATTAGGAACATTTATAGTATATACAGTATATAGTTATCCAATCAGGTACATGATTGGTTTATTACCTGCATTAATGTGCAGGTGTACAGAAGGTTCTAATAAAGTGGTTGGTGAATAAGTGTACTATAATTAGGTTTTATGTATATAAGAGGTTTTACATGCACCAGAAGTGATGCATTTAATGGTACGGTAACGTGCACATTTTTTTTCTCAGGTTCCTTTTAAGGCTGATTGCAATTACTGTGAGTACTCGTTACAATAGAAAATGGTGAACTGACCCAAGATCAGTCTGTTAATGCTCGCTGTCTCATGTCTACTTGAATGAAGTTTCTAAACAATTCCATTTTTTTGTGTAATTATTTGAGTTATATAAAATGTAAATATTCAAAAATTCCGTTTTTGTCTTTTACCCATGATAATCATACCTGGTGAATAGATTATACTGATGCAAGCATCTCATTTCGATGGCTTTTTACAAACAGCTGTTTTGGACACACTTAAGGCAGATCTTTTTTTTTTTTGTATCAGTTTTTTTGCACGTATGTATAATCTGTTCATTGTATCAATTTATTTTGCAGTTGTAGACTTTATTTAACTCACAACAGCTTCTAAAGAAAATCATTGAATCTGTTGTTGTATAAAATGTTCCTATAATGCCGGTGGCTTATTCTGGTTTTTATTTGATCCTCATGAAAAATGTTAACATTCACAAGCTAATTGTGCCTGCGAAACACGCAATACGCAGAGATCACTATCCATCGTCATTACTCTTTCCTCTATCCGCAACTCAAACTAAACTGTTCATGGGAATTTTACCAACCCTTCATAGGGTTTATTAAGGAAGCATATGTTTGCATTAGCTATTTCTTTTATTTTAGAAGTCGCACATTCAATGGGCGGGCGACACATGTCTTCTCTTGGGGGACTCATATTGTCATTAGATTATTTAGCGATTTTTACCAGAGTGAAATCCTCTGTATTTAAAAAAAAAAAATTCTGTCAATATTCCCACTTATGGATGCACAAGTGCTTTTGCCAGCTTTTAGCGTGTTTTTCCCTTCCTAAATCAGAAATGTTCAATTAACATTAAACACTTAATCACACACAATCTCTGTTACCCTCTGGAATCAAATACTGTAGACCTGCATGTTTTTGTTTGTTTTTGAAAAATGGAATGCAGTATGGAAACTAGCAATGTGTTTATGATGTATTACTTCTAACTCAATACTAGAACTAAAACTGATTCATGTTTATTCATTTGGTTGATGCATTTGGAGAAAAAAAATCTGCATTAAAGCAGAAGTTCTCAAATGTGAATGACCAATGACCTCTTAAAATGAACTGTAAAATAAATTCTGCACTCCCCCTTCAGTAATGTATTTAATAGATCCATAGAGATTTTTATTCCTGATCTTTTTACTCTTAAATCTCATTAAGGCCAGGTTGACCAGGTGGTCAGCAATGTTATGTGGCAATGCAGCAAAGTCAGCTGATGAACTGAATGTACTGAATGACCAGGTTTATCACATCAGTGGGTTTTTCTTCCCTGATCGGACAGGCAAATTCTCACTCGCTCATCGTCTGTAGCGCTTTATCTTGTATACAAGGTCGTGGGGGGCCTGGGGCTTATCTCAGGAGAATTAGGGCAAATTGTGGAGGGACTTTTGATATCTCAAACAGGTCAGCCGTGGCAATGCCTTAAACTTGCGCTGAGAAGAGGTTAATAACTTTGTGTGACATTATATTGAGTGACATCACGTTCAGTGACATTACATTGAGTAACATCATAGTGCAATGTTTTTTTTTCCAGCATCCTCGGCTTTTGGGGGGTCTTAACATAAAATTCCCCCATTCTACACAATTACATCTCACAAATGTTAACACACACACACACACAAACACACATCACAGATGTGATTAACACAAACTCACACACTCAAGCGGGCGTCACGCACACACTGACACACACATCTGTTGGAGTGTGTCCCAGTCATTTAAGCCCCAATATGCTTGGGGCTTAAATGACTGAGATCAAACAATATTTAACAAAATTACAAAGATAACCCAAGTAAACAGTGAGCAAGTTGTGCGCTGCACCTGGACGGCGATGGCTTCTTGGAGGTCTTAACATGCTCAAAAACACAGGTTGTGTGGTGCACCCAGGGTGGCGATGGCACAAGGTGCTTGGGCCCGCTCATCGTTGCTTCCAACAATATATATATTTTTGCCCAGGCAGTGTGCTTAAGTAAACTGATGGATTAAATCCATTCAATTTAAAGATAAAAGTCAAACAGGTTAATAATGTAACCAATTAGACAGTAGATTGTCACTAACAAAATTATAAAAGCTACAGATCCCACTGGCTTTGCTTCAGGAACCCCTGGATTACGCTGAAAGGTTCAGCAGTGGTTCAGTTACAGTCCTCAGCATGGGAAGAGCAGAGCTGTCATGGTGGTTTGGATTATTCCATGCAAATGGCAACCTTTAAATCAATTAATTTGTAAAACACACTTAAATCTTCACACCGGTCTATATTTACCTATTAGTTATCTGTCAGATATGATTGGAGACTTCACACTGAACTACAACATGCAAGACATTTTGAACTAAACATCATCAGTAAGTCTGAGGAAGGAGGGCCCTTAATTCATCTTATTTCGTTCTCAGGTCCTGTTTAAGTCATTCCAGACAGCTGTGTGATGTCTATAGCATGTAAAGGACTGTTTCAGACATTTATTAATGTATTGTGAAAAATAACAATTTCAAAACTATTCTTTTTGTGTTCATTTTATAGATATATAATAATTTATACTTTATATCTTTGTCAGGATCCACTTGTGTTCATCAAAAACAGGAATTTAGAGCTACAGTAGATACAGTAGTCGGCTCACCAAAACTAAATAAAATCACCTAATCCTACTGTGCATTGTCTTTATCTACACTACGTACTTCAATATGATATTTTTCAACATTTCGTGGTCTGTGTTCTGACTGACTGACCATATATGGAAAGAGTGTTCCAGATCCTAAGCTTGTGAAGGAAATGTGAGTCAAGATGATATTAAATGTCACATCCACAGACTGGAATTACTCATTTGCTTTATTAGGGAGAATATTGCACAAAATAATCAAAGGGTGAGGAACATGAAGTACAACTCTAAATCTCAGATGCTCAAAATTCATGTTCATGCATGCACAAGGTGCTTTCGCAGTATCTGTAACGCAGGTGCTAACATAAAGTGCACCAGATATCATTTACTGATTAAACTTCTGGATGATTTAAAATATTTGGCCAGTTATAGCATAAAGTCATGTTGTTGTTGTTTTTTGAGGCAGATACTAATACGTACTATCAGTCATTATGACATAAACCACACCCTGCTGCTCAAATATTGAATAGACAGCAAGCATCTGGTATTGTATTACTCAGCAATGAATATGGTGGCACTTCTGTTCAGGTTAACTGTGTATTTCAATTCTCAGTCATTTTTACTTCCAGGAACCTAAATCAAACTGGTTCATTCATTTATTCACTTTTGCATGTTTAGGTTTGTTGAGTCCAGAGCATTTCATATGGAACACTGGGCTTCACCCGGGACACACACACACACACATGTTTTTGGTAGGAAACACACTGGGGGGCAGCAATGATGCTACATAACCATGTTCTTAGAATAATTATTTAAATTATAAATATAACTATAATATAAATTATAACATAAATTATAAATACAATTTTGCAATCTAAAGATCGCACATAAATCTTTTTCAAAAGTCAATCTTTTTCAAAATGGGAACATGGGAAAGAATTTTCATAGCTGAGTTCTTACATTATTGACTTTTGCCCTTTTATTGTATGAGAGAAAGGATGTCTATCGTTAATAAATGTCATATCATTTATGCCCAGATGGTCAATTTTAAGTTTTTTAAAAAGCAAGCCTTTTTTTTCTTTAAATACAGTACCGAAATTGTGTCTGTGTATGCATGTATGTGCCCTTGATGCATTGGCACCTCGTTCATGGTGTACCCCGCCTCGTGCACGAAGTCTCATGGAATAGGCTCCAGGCTCCCCCGCAACCGTATACACAGGATTAAGAGGTATAAGCGATGAGTGAGTGAGTGAAAATATGGTCCACCTTCTCACATAAGGACCATGGTTGCATTTATGCATTTAACGATGACATTTACTCCAAGATATTTGGTCAAAACATCTACAATGGTAAAATTATTTTAATTAACATGATCGGCTCACGACCAAATGAATCTGGAAACAATTGTTGTGAGTTCAGACCCTTTCACATGGAACACTGGGCTAGAGATGGAAATACATCCAGGATACACACACATACATTTACTCACTCATTCCCACTTTGGAACAGTTTAACATAACCTGGTCATGTTTTTGATAAGTGGGAGGAAACCGGGGAACCTAGAGGAAACACACTGGGAACAAGAATGCTGCTGTATAACCTTGGCGTTAAAATGATCATACATACAAGGTTGCAAAAATCAGATCATTCAAATATGTCATACTATATAAGCCATAGTTAAAGTGGTACCTGCTACCCTGTACCACCCATGTGGTTACATCCTCTCGCCCTCTGTATAGCTTACTTTATGCTGAGGAGCACATACATGCAGCAGAGGTCTAAGAGGTTTATCAAACGCTACATTAGATAGTAATTTCTGATTCCTGTTAGTAATGTGGTCCACTAATAGATATTGACTTGCACTTCGATGCATTAAGGGGCAGGAGATTGGCCTGGAAGATTCCTCTCAGCCCATCTACAACACCGATACTGAAAAATAAAAAGAATCAACCAGCATGTGTGCTTCAGGAATGTGTAACTTGAGCAGTCCCACATGTAGGGCTTATATATGCTTCGACACACTACACACAGGGATATGGATATATATGGCCAGATATGATATACAGACTTGCACATGCAGATTTTCTTTGTAAGAACCTTCGTTTTATGTGTTTCATTTCTTCATTTAATTTCATGTTTTTTATTATTACTACTATTATTCATCGAATGAATTTTACTGATTTGTTTTCATTTCCATGGATTTTAAATCATGCTGTTAATACTTGTAGATTAATACTTAACTGATTTTGTTATGTTTATATGTTTTTATTATATAGATTTATTATGCTTTGTTATAAATATTTTATATTTATAAATAATGGTATATGCAAAGCATTCTGACACTTTGGACTCCAAAATGAAACTAACTGTAATAAACATGTTTTGCACACACACATATACAGGAATTAAAATGCTAAATGTATATAATTTTTTTCCCCTTTAAGTGGGAGTTGCAGTCTGTTTCTACTCAACAGATTCAGCTTGGTTGTCTCTCTGCCATGACTTGCAGTTTGTTTGTTTGGAGGCCTTGGTGGCTGAATGCTTATTTCATCCCTTTCTTTCTTTCTGACTTTGAACAAAAGTGCATGTTAAATCTTGCATTCATTCTATCTGTTCCTTTTCAATGGCGATGACAGCTGCAAGCTTAGATAACAAAAGACTGAGAGCTCTTGCACTCCAGATTTAAACATCTAAACATGAAATATCAAAGTTAACTAAATGTGCATCAGTGCTGAAAAGGGTCACAAACCAAGCCAAGGGTTTAAATATTAGCCCTCTATGAGCAGCACTATACAGTAATGTAAAACATTAACCAGACTCAAGAATTAAAGGATGAGGGGGGAAAGTGGGCGTGGCTGTCTGGTGCGACTAGTTTGCATAAGCAAACGCGAGCCAGGGAGGGGCGCTATAGTTTATAAATGGATACACCGGGGTAATTCGGGGAAACCGGCTGGTTTGTGGTCGAATCCTGGTGGGGTTGAGTATGTTTGTGTTCAGATTCGCAGAAATTAAAAGGGAAGAAAAATGTTGAGGCTTTAAACCCGTTGTTTGCTCCACTGCACCCTGCGTGTCTGACTAGAGCGCGCGCGCTACGCAACGATAACGCGTTTGTTAAATGTCGCGCTGTCCGCGTGCGCTCCTTTGAGGTTTAACCAGGAGGAGAATTTCGGCCTACGGGTGAGTCAGACAATTATTAAAGCATTTAATCCTCATGTGTGTTCTACCGAGTCGTGTTTCTCAACCAGACGGAGTGGATTTTAGGGATGCAATTGATCGTAATGCATTTTTTTGATTGATTCAGGCGTCGCATGAATTCATCGACTATTTAATAATAGCTAATGATATAAAATGTGTGTGTTTTTTTTTTAAATAATTGCAGAATATTAATGCATTTCCCTGTAAGCGGTTGTATGCATGACGGATTACCTTGTGAATGTATTGTGTATTGTGTGTGCATGGGTGTTTGGGTCAGGTGTCGCCTCCTTTTTAAATCGTCTTAGTCAGTAGATAAAGCTGAAGTCGTGTCGTGAAAAAAACATCAAACTGCTCAAAGATTGGATCCGGATACAATGTCATTCCGATCCCGGATCGTTTACCGGACACATTTACTAACTGGCACATCAAATCGATGCCGTGTAATAGAGACTGATTGATTGTAAACATCTAGTCAATGGTGCTCACACATCACTGTGTCTCCAAAATCCACATGCTGTGTCTGTAGAGGGTTACAGTAAGCTGATGACCCACCCAGCCTTGTTTGATTTCAACAGAGGTGTGAGTTTTTGCACTCAGGGAATGTTGGAGAATCCTGTTGCCTGATGCCAGCTGCACTGCTCCCTGGATCCATCTCATCAACATATGGGCCATTTTAAAAGTGACAGCTGCTTTCGGTGGGAGTTTGTATGTTCATTTTTGTAGTTTGGGATTTGGTTTGCAGAATTTGGTCCACAGGTTTTAAAAAAAAAAATAATAATAATTTTTATTCCTCCTGCATCTCCATCCATGAAGCTGTCTGAATTTTAATGGGAATACACCACTGGTTGTTGACCTGACCATTATCCACCATATGTATAGTGTATATGTGACTCCCAAAGTCGATCATTTCAACACCAGAAAAGAACAAGAAGATTGTTTACATGAAGCTGGCTTGTAATGATTGTCAATCAAAGCTTCTGAAAGTTAGTCTCACCTAAGGGTATGAAAAAAACAAACAGGCAAACGTATAAAATCAAGCTCTACATCTACAAATATCTTTAGCCATCATGTTTGTTTGTTTTTTTTTCACACCCTTAGGTGTCTCAACAAGAAGTTGTTGATTGATCGAACCCTTTTAATAGTCGTAAAGGTAGAACTCGTCTGGTCTCGGCTTCAGATGCTCCACTTACATTTTCTACACCTTTCTGGTCCACCCTCCCAAATCATGAAGGATGAAATCAGAATTGTTTCTCTGTGTGTGTGCTGTATTGCTGAGCATTTCTAAACAAAGGTGTTCGAAAGCAGAGAACCTACAGATTTAGTTTTTTCCTTGCCAACACAGTCCCAGTTAAACTCAGGCTGTTAATTAGCTGATTCCTTAAATCAGGTGTGTTAGAGAAGAGGAAATACTAAGATGAGCAGGTCATTGGGGTTGTGAGTCTGTAGGTTGCAGTAACATGCCTGTATTTTGTCATCTGCCATGTCCGTCAAATTGTCTCTTTATATGGAAGTGGATGATGCTTGGAGATGTTTATTTACAAAACACCACAGAATTTTGTAAAGCCAGGCCTTTGATGCCTGTAGCTTCCTGTCTTCTTTTGTGATTTATGGTGTCCAGTGTGTCCAGCACTCTCAGCATGTGTCAAACCTAGGCTTGTCAACTGGTGTTAAAAGCTCAGCTGTGTCAGGTTATTTAAGACACCTGTTTTATTAAGGACATTTGGCTTAACTCAGAATTGTTTTTAACATTGTCACTAGGCAGGCTGTAAGCAAGCAGTGCTGTTTCTGGGTCAGATTTACATTGGAATGTGATTCTCATCAGTAGGGCAGGTTCAAGTTTCTTCGGCTTGACCGTCATCCTCAGCGTTTCATGCAGTGACCTAATGATTTAAAAAATTTTTTACTTTTGACTGTCCTTGCTTTAATGTTTCACATTTTTCTCTGTGGTGTGTTTGTGTAGTCTGGGCAAGCTAATGCAATATTTTGTCACACTGGTTTTGTTTTGGCTGATTGGCCAATGGGAAAATATATCCACACAATTATGACGGGGGTTAAAGTTGGTTTACAGAACCCTTGAGCTGTCACATGATTATTCTTGTTTGGCTAAAACTCGGGAGTGATGACATCTTTGTGGCATAGCATTGTTTGCAGTAACTGTCCACTTTCATATCCTTTCATATCGGATCCTGCCCAACCCAAACTGTCATTAAAGTTACTATGAAGATTGTCATGGGGAAAAGGGAATACTGCATTCATGTTGAAATATTTGCACTAGTTTGTGTAGATGTTGGGGATGGGGACCAGTCAGATTTGATCGTGATTCTATAAATATCATGATTTTGTAAATATCCCAATTTTTAAACAAACCAATTCACATGCAAAAAAAAAAAAGTTTGAGTGAGTATGGCAATTACATGAATTGCCACAAAAAGGAATCAGGTTGCATGATTATTCCTACCCACCTGCACAACCAAAAAAAAAAAATCTCTAGTGGATATTCTCTTTGAGGTCTAGGGCTGAAGGCTAAGCATTTAAGAAGTTGCGTGCAATTCTCTTTTAATGCCAACAACATTTTGCAAATGGATCAAGTGATGATGTATTATAATGTTGGCACTGGAACTTTTCCAGTTCAGTAATGAATATTGTGCTGTGACTGTTGCTGTACTTTGAAATAAGCTTATTAATTGTCAACAGTGGCTTAGCAACTGACTGACTCACATCCTGTTCCTAATATACTGTTTGGTTTATAGGCAGCCGGTCTCGTTTGAATTCATTTATGCTTGACTCCTATCCATTACTAAACGATGTTGTCACAGTATCATGTCAAGTGACTAAACCCATCATGCCACCATTTTCCATCTGCACCACTTTACCTGTTTTTCTCACTCTGCCAGTGATTTCTGAATAAGAATGCAGTTTGGCTTTTTTTTCTGAGCAGGGGGAAAAAGGACTGCGTCTGCCACATGACATTGCCTTTCTGTTGTGGTGGCTTACCAAATGCTTCTGTCTTGTTCTTTCCCAACCCCCCCTTGATAGTTTGGCACTGTCTTGTTTAACCCTGACAGTGTATACATACACACCCTTTACTGAGCTCTGTAGTGTCATTTACCACATTTGCTATACGAAGGGTGAAATACTAATCCCGCTGGGTATGAGAGAGCTACTGACTGCTACCTCAGGGCTTTCCTGCTCATCTTGGCCATCAAAAGCAGTTAACCCTCTCAGGGTAAATTTTTCTCCTCGTGCACTTGCAGCAGATGCAAGGTCGTTATTAAACACCCACTGAAGAAAGAGCCATTTCTGTGGTTATGGCTTAGTAATGGGGGTGGGTATATTCAGGGTGCGGTCTGCCTGCTGATGGAAGGACCTTTTCTCTGTGGATTAAACCAGTTTTTTTGGGTTGAGCTAATAGGCTACTCTAGGTCATATTAGGATAAGGAAATTGTTGGTGGGGTTGCAAGCTGTATGAGAGCATTAACCACTGGAAATGGCTGCAGCAATTCTTTCATGGGGGGGGCTGAACAGAACAGTCTTTTGCGCTCACTATTTTAACCAGTGTATTTATGTAATTATCTTTGTAACTTCATCACAATGACGTATGCGATGCTGAAACGAGTGATTTGTGTGTACCATCTACTCAGTCTTTTGTTCAGCGTTTCATTAGTATATGCAATCATTCATATGATTCCCACTTAAAATAACAATCCAGCACTGACATTCTACACCCTTGTATCGCATTACCATCACACTAGGTAGAAAACAAATGCCAGTTACCAAGTGAAAACGGGAGTGTAGGCAATGTTTAGTGTCACCGAGAGGTCACACAAGAGCCTCAAATCACCGTGCCCTTGTCCTACTTGGCATACTGATGCACTTCAGGGCCCCAATAAGAGGGTGTACAGACAGCCAAACTGTCAGTGCTCTCGCTGGTAGTCGGGACATTGACGTCGCAAAAAGTACAGTGGGATAGAGAGGATGGCAGGGAGTCGAAAAGCTATGAAGCAGAAACCACATTTCAGAAGGAGCTGGCAGCTGTGTGTGCAGTGTTGACATGGTAAGATTGTATGTAGCCTTATAAGGCTGTCCATTCTCTGCCTTTTATTGCCGATGTTTGTCCTCTAACTGTAAGTTATTGGTTTATTTATGTCACATATTTTTGCTGCTGGAAGTCATGCATTTTTTCCCAGAAAGCACTTGAAACTGAAGTTTTGCAAGATGCAGCTGTTTTTTTTTTTTTTTTTTTTTTTTAATGTTAGTTTTTTCTCTCTTTGGCTTTCAGTAGGGAGAGTTGTTTTGTGGTTGTTTTTCACTGGAAATGAAAGACTAGGGGAAAAGATGGATTTGGTCATCATTCTGACTGTTGTGTCAAGAATGCAGGATGTGGCCAGCTTGCAGCTGCACAGGAACACAGTGCACACACAGATCAGTTCAGCTCAGTTTATGAGAGCCATTCAGCTGTACTTGTTTTGGGAGCATTAACGTTATAGAAAACAATATGTCATGCAAAGAGCATCTCATGACCACTGCAAATAAGCATCTTAGACCTACAGATTCTGTTCATTGCTCAGTGCCCTACTAGTTACTTCACTTTTTCAATAAAAGCCTGCCATCATGTGAACGGTAAGCGTCCTGTGAATACTCCATTCCCGGTTCCATGCTACAGCTTTAAACGCTTCCTGCGTGCTCATGAAGTGGGCCATATTTAATGGCTGTGCTCTAATGAACAGACGGAGGCAGAACATTAGGCTGCATAGTCTATGCTCACTGGAACGACGAATAGATGGATGGGTGGGAGGTGGAAGGCATGTTCATGTTTTCTGCTGTAGACACAAGTTTGGGATTATCCCTTCCCTTATGAGGCACATAAAGAGGGATAAATGGGGGTGGTATGATCTGGCCAGCTCCCCTTTCCTCTCAGGTCATATATTTAAGAAGTGCTTAGGTGACAAATGAAATTGGTGTCCTCCTTAAATCCAACATTGTAGATTTATCTGTTTTAAAATCAAGTCTCGCACACAACACACTTAATCCTTTATTGGATTGATGGTGAGTGAAAATACTTACTAAAAGAGGGGGTGGGCTCATGAATGAAAAACAACCTGCTGTCTATCAGCTAGCAGAGCCCATCTCGGAGGAGTGGGTGTAGTTGTGGTGAGAGAACTGGAAGAATGAGCATTAATTAGGAAGGGATGGTTTAAAAATGCTATTACTTTACAGCCTACAGCTTTTGAAAGATGATCCTTCTCTACTAGAATTACAAGGAATGGCGTTTCACAACAGGGTTGTGTGAGTTGGATGGCACAAAATGTAGTAAAGTTACCACTTTCTCTTGTTTAGAATGTACGTTTCATCTGATCTCGTCTCTTGTATTGACCACGATTATTATACATGTACGAATGTGTTGGTCTCTTTTCACTTGATTTTAGTTGATGCTCCAAAACATAGAAAAAAAAATAATTTTAATCTAATTAATCTTGTATGATCTAAAAAATAGTCTGTGCCTATATTTTTCAGGACTGTAGCATTTCTCAGAGCATGGCACACTGGCAGGGCCTTGTATTTAATTATGATTTGTGTATTTAATAGCTTGGTCTCATCCATGCCTTGCAGATTAAACAGATGGTTGCACCAGTACTAAGTACAGCAATGAGTTTATTCTTCATACTACTACAGCACTTGTTCATGCACTTAAATTGTATCCTTTTGTCTGTTCCCTCTGTCCAGTAATGATGAGTACAAATTGAATTTCACTGCTTCCGTCTTTCTTCTGTTACATCCCCCACCTCCCCCAGAAACACACCCTCACATTTTATTCATCCTATTGCTTGCCGGTCAAGCCAGTTTTCAAATCCACACAATAGCTCTGTTGCCCAGGCCATCTGCTTTCACGGAACAGGTCTCATTATAAGGGTGATTGGGGGTGGAAGAAAAGGGAGCAGAGGGGAGTAGAGGTTTAGAGAAGGAAAAGCCGTGGCTTAAAGGGCAGCACCGCTAAGGAAAGTAGAAAGAGAGGTCAGTGGGTTCACTGCTGTGGTGGTTCTTTGGCGAGGTTTCTTCCTAACACCAACTTTTATTCTCTCATTTTGTTTGCACTCACAACCTTAATTTTTCATCAGTCCCAGAACAATTGTGACTGTACAAGTTAAATATTAACACTCTGGTAAGGATTTAAGGAACACCTGTAGCCCAGCGTAAGGGCTACACAATGCAATTTATTTTGCTTGCTTTATCACGTTTGGTATTTCCAGTTATGAATTTCTAGTGATTACTATGAATCAGCATTGCTAAAATCAACTTTTTACTCGGTTTTCACCTTTACTGCTGAATTATGAATGAATTATTAATTCATGTTTTTTTTCCTGTTTAAATTTTTTTTAAACTTTCTTAAAAGTGTTTAGAGATGTTTAATTCTCTTCTCTTCTTGTTTTTTTTTAAGAAACAAAAGTTACCCATCAAACAGCTGATCCTGGGTTAAGTGTGTACAGCACTGAATCCAGACTGACAACTGGAGCATACAAAAAAATAAATAAATCAGGCAAAGGCTGAGATGAAACCTGATGGGGTTGCTGCAACTCCGGCTGAGCCAGTAGATGATGTGGTGGAGCCTGTTCCTGAAGCAGATGGCAATGAGGAGCAGGTCCAACAAGACTCGAATCCATCATCTCCACAGCCTGAGCAGCCTGAAAAGGAATTTCCGCAAGAAGGAGCAACCTCAACAGTGCCTCCTGCTGCAAAAGAGGTTAATGGGAAATGTTCAAAACGTAAGGACACGAATAAAGCCCCAGTAAAAACCATGCCTGGTACAGCAGGCCCTAAAGCAACAATGGCAACAGGTGCTGCATCTCGCCCTGCTACTGCTCAAAGTCGAGTGGCCAACGGTATTATGAAGACAGCCTCAAATGGTGCAAGCAAGAAACCTGCGGGTATGAGCTCTGAGGTGAAGAAAAGTGCCTCTGTTGGAGCATCTGCTCAAGTAAAGAAAGTGCCTGCTGTTGCAACTGCAGCTCCAAGGACACAGGTGAAGCCGGCTGAAAGGAAGCCTGTTGCGTCTGCAAGGCCAGAACCCTCCACAAGTAGTGGGATGAGGAAAACATCAGCAGCAAGCTCATCAACTCTGAGCAAAAAGCCAGGCACAGGGGACAGCAATGCTGCATTCAAACCCAAGACCACAGGTACAGCTCAACTTACCTACTTGGTGCAAATTGTCTTATTTGGCTCAACTTAACTATCCATCTTTTCTGCAGCACCAAGGCCTTCTGCAGCACCAAGGCCTACTACTGCACCTGCAGCAAAAGCTAGTGTTTCAGGAACCTTTAAAGCTGCACCTGTTCCCAAGACAACCAGGTAAACCAAATGATCTAGGCTTAGTTGAAATGGGAATTTCAATTCTTGACCTGAATGATAAATTTGACAGCTACTGGGTTATAACTTGTATAAGTTATAAGGGTATAACTTTGCAATGGTTGGACATTTAGCCTTGGCTTAAAGCAGCATGATTACATCCAGAGAAATGGTCCTCTTTGCACCATTGATGGCCACCAGTCATGATGAATATTTAAAGGCAGTGTGTAATTATGAATAAACAGTTATTATTAAATTGGTAGCCAATGTAGGTGTAAATGTTTGTAGGGGCGAGGGGTTACATAAGTGCATTATCCCTATAGAAACGACTTCCTTCCTCTCTATTGCAGTGCTTTTTTAGATCAAAAGCTCTGTCAGCATAAATCCAGCATACCCGCACAACCACAAGCTACATAAGTGTGCACACAAACACAAAGCCCATTTAGTCCATTTTCTCTTCCGAGCACTTGGGAGCCATCTTCTGCAGATGACTATTCTACTGAGTGCACTTGCGAAGTGTGTGGACGTGCAGCATGTTGTGCTACGCACAGGGTTTTCTACAGATTTAACTCCTAAAACATTGGATTCCTGGAAATACATAGAACATTTAGGGCATCCCTAAAGGTGTTTAAATCCTCTGAGCAAGGCTGAAGGGTTAAGATTTGTATGTTGTATCCCAGTTCAATCCTCAGCATTCAGGCCATGCACACACAACCCACTGTCAGACTGGAGCTGTATTCACTGTGGTGTTAAAATAAATGCTGTGTGCTGTAGGAAAGGTCATGGTGAATTCCCAGCCCATGACATGACATTTTTAAGTTTAAATGGTAAAGTGTATAGTAATGCAGATACAGTCTGTGTTTATTAGGAAATAGGAACAAACTGTTTCTGTATTTCAGAAGCTGTTATTGCTGTCTGTTAGAGTTTGCGTTACCATTTTATATTTCTCAAATGTTTCAGTAATTAGTTGATGTATACTATAAAAACTATATATACTGTACAGGGGTTGGATAATGAAACACCTGGTTTTGGACCACAATAATTCATTAGTATGGTGTAGGGCCTCCTTTTGCGGGCAGTACAGCATCAATTTGTCTTGGGAATGACAAATACAAGTCCTGCACAGTGGCCAGAGGGATTTTGAGCCATTCTTCTTGCAAAATAGTGGCCAGGTCATTACGTGATGCTGGTGGAGGAAAATGTTTCCTGACTTGCTCCACCAAAACACCCCAAAATGGCTCAATAATAATTAGATCTGGTGACTGTGCAGGCCATGGAAGATGTTTCTCACTTTCATGTTCATCAAACCATGCACGGCACCGCGTTCAAGATACAATGTTTGAACCATTGGGTGCACATGGTCCTCCAGAATGTTTCGGTAGTCCTTAGCAGTGACAAGCCCATCTAGCGCAGGTATTGGGACTAGGTAATGCCATGATATTGCAGCCCATCACTGATCCACCCCCATGCTTCACTCTGGGTGAGGGTCTGGGTGGTAAGCTTCTTTGGGGCTTCTCCACACTGTAACTCTCCCGGATATGGGAAAGACAGTGAAGGTGGATTCATCAGAGAACAATACATGTTTCACATTGTCCACAGCCCAAGATTTTCGCTGCTGGCACCATTGAAACCAACGTTTGGCACGAGTGACCAAAGGTTTGGCTGTAGCAGCCCGACCATGTACATTGACCCTGTGGAGCTCCCGACGAACAGTTTTGGTGGAAACGGGAAAGTTGAGGTGCACATTTAATTCTGCAGTGAGTTGGGCAGCTGTGGTTTTATGTTTTTTGAATACAATCTGGGTTAGCACCCGAACATCCCTTTCAGACAGCTTCCTCTTGCGTCCACAGTTACTCCTGTTGGATGTGGTTTGTCCTTCTTGGTGGTATGCTGACATTACCCTGCATACTGTGGCTCTTGATACATCACAAAGACTTGCTGTCTTGCTCACAGATGCGCCAGCGAGAAGCGCACCAACAATTTGTCCTCTTTTGAACTCTATCACCCATAATGTTGTGTCCATTGCAATATTTTAAGCAAAACTGTGCTATTACTCTCCACATTCCACCATCAAGAGCAAATTGTGAAGGTTTAATTAGCGATTAAGATTGGCCACCAGGTTGGTCCAATTTAGCCATGAAACCTCCAACATTAAATTGGCCAGTGTTTAAGTTTAATTTGTCCAACCCCTGTATTTTGTTTCATTTCCCCTCCTTTTGTTTTGCTTTTCTTGAACCTTTTTTTTTTTCAGATTGATGTTATCTAATAAGAAGGTCCAGGTCTTTTGTCCTCATTGTAGAACAATTGGCCATTGTGGGAGAATAATTTGTTGGAAAGGACACAGTCCAAGCATGTGGGGCATTTAAACATGTTGTGCGCCAAGAACATGTAGCAATGTGCACAGTACCAATTTGGCATTGTTTCAGCCAAACAATAAATTTCATTATTATTATTTTTTTTTTATTAAAGCATTACTTTCAGATGCTACTGTCTTGAAACAGATTTATTGCTATGTTAAAAAGGACTTAATGAAAATTTTTCATTTGTACAGATGGCATGAAGCCATCTCAAAGTTTAATGACCGCCTTTATTGTTGTATTTTAGGCCTACTGTAGCAACTACTCGTCCTTCTACTTCCTTGGCGGCAGTTAGACCAACTACTACTGCTAGTAAATCTACATCTTTAAGAACTGTCTCTGCTCCCTCTGCTGTTGAATCTGCATCATCACAGCCTTCCAAGGCCTCCACTACTGTAGCAGCTAAAAAAGGTAGATACAACATTAGCAGACATTTTTTTCAGTATGGTTTGTTTATTCTGCACTTGCTGTCACCTAATCCAGAATTGAACGTCCGCGATTTTGTTGGACTTTCGTGTTTTGTTGGATCTATTTGCTAGAACATCTTTGTTTACATGCTACAACACATTTCGGGCAGTGTACATTTTTATAGAGGTCATTTAGCAAAATCTGTGGACAGGTTGCCTATCAAAATGGTGGCTGGTTTGGTTCTGGATCAGGTGTGATGTCAAATGCTATTAAGAAGACATTAAATAATTAGTGGTATTCTGTGTATAGATTATTTTTTTCTACTACCCATTAAATACCATTTGTGTTAACCATGCAAATGGCATCTTCTGCATCCTAGATATTAAAACCACTACCAGTGCAACAGCCAGAAAACCGGTAGCCTCTTCCACTACACGCTCTACAGCTACAAAGGCCTCCAAACCTGAAGCCCCCAAACTGGGTCCAGCTGCCAAACGTTTACCTAAGGACACTAAAACATCTCATCTAAAAATGGATGAAACTAAACAAGTACCAACTCGGAAGGTCCCTCCAAGTCCCCGAAACATTTCCTCACGCCCTGCATCAAGCAGAATGCCTGCAGAACTCAGTAACCACAAGCAGGGGGTATGTAGTAACCTAGTCTCTGCAAAGCGTCTAACAGCCAAACCATCGCAGTCTGTTTTGCCATTAGTCATCAAAGGTAAGCCTTTGGATCAACAATCATCAGAGCTTCAGGAATCTGCTGCAATTTTGGAAACATCTGCCTCTGTAACAACTGTAGCCATAGCACCTGTAGAGTCTATGGTAGAAGCACAAAGTCCTTCAGTTGAGCTAGCACAGTCTGATCAACAAACCAATGCACTTATGGAAGGTCTGGGAGAAGGGGTACCTGTCTCAGAGCCTGCAAACATGGAAACTGTGTTACCCAAAGTGACCATGGATGCTGAGCCATTAGATATACAGTCTGTACCCGAATTTGTAATCTCTAATCCTTCAACTATTGTGCCAGAACCTGAAAAAGTTTATGACCATGTTTTAGTTGTAGCACCAATGGCACAAGAAGTGACTGAGCAAGAACCTGTAACTGCTTCACCGTGTGAGGTCCCAGTTATTGCCCAAATTTCCCATAAGGACTTGGAAGTTGTGGAGAAGCAAGAGCAAATCATTTGCAATTTTGAAGAAGAAGAGGAGAGGGAGGGCAGTCAGCAGGTCTCTGTGTCTGAAATGAGTGGTACACAGCCTACTGAAGAATCCAGGCCTGGCTCGGCTGGACTGGCTGGCTCGTTATGGCGAGCAGGAGGCCTACCCTCAGAATTTGACTCTGAGGATGTAAGCTGCAGCCAGCAGGGAGCCTCAGAGCTTAGTGCTCCTGGTGTTTTAGAGGGCACTGAAAGTATGGATGATTTAGGTGAGGCTAGCCTGAAAGGTGCTGACGGTGAAGGTGCATCAGCAGGATCTCCGGACTTTGAGAAGTTCCCTGATATTCCGGTCAATGAAGAAGATGATGACGATGACTATGATGATCGTGTTGATGATATGGAAGTAGAATCAGAAATGACAGATGAACCACACAGGCAATGCAATGACAATGAAGAGGAAGATGAAGACGTGGAGATGGCGAGTGAGGGTGTTACGGAGAGCGGTCTTGAAAGTTATGGAAATGCAGATGAAGATGACTTTGCAGAAGACTACAAGTTGGACAACCTGAACCGTATGCAACCTTCATCCATTCTCCCTCCTAACATTTCTGCAGGAAATCCATTTGCTGATGCCTGGATGCAGCCTCTACAACCAGATCCTACCCTTGTACCCCCTCCTTCTAGTCCTTGGCAAACGTACTCAGAATTCCCTAACCAACCAGCTGTTCAAGCTTGTCTGGGTATTGGAAGTGCCCAAACAGATCTGTTATCATCTCAGTCCCCAGCTGTTATGGATACTGTTTCAAGCTCATCTCAGCCTTCTTTAGTGCATCCTGCAGAAATGGATATGGGCCTCAAACAAGACTTGGAATCCCATTCCCAACAAATTTCTCAGTCAGACTCTCTGCTTGGCCCAGAATTAACCATCAATACTTGTAGTGACTCAAGCACACCTGAGGAGCCAAAAGATTGCAGTACATGCCCTGGACCTGAGAACCAAAAACAGGCATCACCAGTAAAACCAATTTCTGTTGCTTTGCCAGACATAGTACCAGATGAAGGTATATGTAGATCTGACCATGAGGCTGAACCTGAAACTCTACCTGGAGATATGTTGGCTGGTCTGTCAACCGGGCCGACTTCTGCACCATCCTCCCATTCTTCTGCCACTGGGGATGAGGCTAGTGACCCAGAAGGGGACATGCAGATCAGTGACCCTACTGAACCTGCTTCCACTGGAAACGAATGCTTTGACAACACACAAGTTGTCCACAGCAAAGCAGCTTTGGTGGATGAATGTGAGGAGGCCTGTGTTGAGACAGAAGGAGGTGGTGGTAGTGACACTCCTCAGTCTGCCACTTCAGCTGCTTCCTATGGTTTTGAGTGTACCACCTCTAATTCTAATGCCCAGTCTACGACAGAGAGCTGTATCAAAAGCCCAGGCATTTTTTCTCTCGAGAATGAAGAGCAACTTCCAGATGAAGCCAAAGACCCATCACTTATTAAGGAACTGAACCTTGCACCTGATTGTGCCCCTGCAAATGCTGATGACCTTGACCAGCAAGTAGAGCTTCAGCTCAACTCTGAGCAGGAGTACATGCTTTGTGGGAAGGTTGCTGAGAAGTTTCCAGAGCCTTGCTCACCAAGAGATACTGTCCACCCTGCCACAGGTTTGGAGAGTTCTTCCGCCTCAGAGCACCAACAAGACTTGGATCTTGACACACCGCATTCATACTACTCCACAATATGCGAAAACACTGATAGCTTCTTAACAGGTAATGTATAGACTACACTTTGCCCATGCACCTTTCAGTGTTTGCTGTCTGTCAGGGTCTTCCCAGGTTTGTCTTGATGCCAAAAATGAAAGATTTAAAGAGCCTGGTCATTCAAAATGGCAGTGCCACTCCCTAACACTACTCTACTTAATAGCACCCTATCAATATATGGCTTAAAAGTCCTGTATGTGCAATAACTACTACTATTTGCAATTAGAAAGATTATTTTGGTTCTGTCTTTTTTTTTTTTTTTTTAAAAAGAATGTTCCTTTGTACTGGCATGAATTGTGGAGTTCACAGAACTTGTCAAATTATTCAAGGAAAAAGAACCGTGGGAATGGCTCGGCATTTTGTGTATTTATCATGGCATTTTAATGCAAATACTAATTGTTTTGTATTTTGTTTACTCTTCTCAATATGTTTGTAAGTCGTTGTTCTTGACTTTTACTCGTGTCCCCCCTCCACACACATGCCTTGTTTCTCCTTTGCACTATTGGGTTTGCTTAACCCTGACCCTTAATGTTGTGAAAATATATATTTTTCTTTTCTTTTTTTTGAGTACCTACTGTCCTAGCTTTAAATAAAGGTTAGATATTTAACACAACTGTTCTTCCAGTATATTTTTGTGGTGATGAATTGCACTGATATTAAAGTGGAACTGTACCTGAATTGAGTCTATCCATTAATCTATTCTACTCTTCCACTAATCTACTCAGTACCCCATAATGACAAAATGGGAACAATATTTTAAAAATGTCTGTAAATCACATTTACTTGAGTGTTTACATTTTTTGGGTATGATGTGACAAGCTTTGCCAAGGATTGGGGGATTTTTTTGCTGATCTTCTTTACAAATCTTCTCAATCTCAGTCAGGTCCAGAGACCAGAGATGTCAGGTTTACCAAGTTGCCCCTAAACCAATCTGTACTATATTGGCTGTGTCCTTAGGATCATTGCCATGTTGGAGGATGAACTTTCAGACCAGTTTGAGGTTCTGAGTGCTGTGGAACAGGTTTTCATTGAGGATATCTGTACTTTGCTCCATTCAGTTTCCCCTCAACCCTGATCAATTTTCCAGTCCCTGTTGCTTAAAAACACCCCCACAGCATGATGTTGGAACCACAATGCTTCATTGTTCAAATGGTATCGGGCAGGTGATGAGCGGTGCCTGGCTTCCTCCAAGCATAATGTTTAGAATTGAGGCGTAACAGTTCAATCATGGTTTCACCTGACCAGAGAATCTTAATCACAATCCTTCAGGTGCTTTTTTTTTTTTTGCAAACTCCAAGCAGGCTTTCATGTGTTTTGCACTGAGAAAAGGCTCATGTCTAGCCATTATGAATTAAAGCCCAGATCATGGAGGGCTACAGTGATGGTTGTCCTTCTAGTACTTTGTGTCATCTCCACACAGGATCACTGGAGCTCAGTCAGAGTGACAGTCGGGTTCTTGGTCACTTCTTTTACTAAGGCCCGTCACCCCTGATTTGTCAGTTTGTCCAAATGATCGTTTGGAAAAGTCCTGGTTGTGCCAAATGTTTTCCATTTGAGAATTGTGGAGGCCACTGTGCTCTTGGGAACCTTCAGTGCAGCAGAGTTCTTTTGTTTTTGGACAGCCAAAGCACCGGCCTCAGACAGTAAAAACTGTACCATGGCAGCACCAACACTTTGCTGGGTTGGAAAAAAGAACCACTTGCGCCAGGGGCTGGGGGTGGGATTATGGCATCTAACGAAGTTTGTGACCACCATCATTAAAAAAAAAAAATGGACTCCATGCAATGGGTAGCTCAAATGCTTTTTAATAATGATGGTTTGGTCCCAAAATAGACTCGCAAAGTCAGGAGACCTGCTTACAAAGCAATGTTGAAGTTTCATTGAAGCCATTATCATAGCATTTATTTCCCCACTAGCATTGCTGGGAAAGTAGAGATGTACACGGACATATACAGTGATGTAATGATGTGATTCTCTAGTTCATAGAAAAACAAAAGCTAGTTCTTAGAAGGTTTGCTGATGAACCGGCACTAGCACCAGACATGAATTAGCACCTGGTTCACTTTGGTGGAAAAGGGTATCAGAGTTCTACAGGCAGTTTCTTTGACCTCATGGCTTTTGTTTAAAAAAAAAAAAAAAAAGTATGCATTGTCAGCTGTGAGCCCTTCTATTGAACAGTGTGTGGCTTTCCAAAACATGTCCAATCGGTTTAATTTACCACAGGTTTCCAATCAAGGTTTAGAAACATCTTGGCAACGATCAAGAGAAGTGGGAAGCACCTGAGCTAAATTTCAAGTGTTGTTCCAAAGGGTCTGAATATTTAAGTAAATGTGATATTGCAATCTTTTCTTTTTAAAAATAAATTACAAACATTTCTAAAATTTTCACTTTATTATGTGGTACTGTGTAGATTAATGAGTGAATTTAAACAACTGTCCTATTAGGCTGCAACATAAAATAAAATAAAGTAAAGGGGGTCTGAACACTTTATGAATGCACTGTAATATAAGCATGTATGATTTTCCTTTGCAGTTAACCATTTAAAGCCTGCAGTTAATAAGCCAGAAAACGGTGTTCCTGTTTTAAACTACTGGATGGCTGATAAATTTTTATTATTTTTTTTCATTTCTAAAAAAATTTTGCGTTCTGTAGTGGCAGCCTTACCACTTTTTAATACATAAATCACAAAAACACACTTTCGTATAATAAATTAATGTTGCATTTATTGAAAACTGGAGTCCGGACATTGCATTCCTATTCCAGTCTGTTTTGGTGTACCCCTCCCTGCCTCTTTTTTCCACCTACCCTGACTCCTACTTGAACTGCCCAGAGGGAAGGAGAAAGCATGAGATCTACAGGGCTTCGGATCTCATTCATACCAAGGTGCTTAGTTGTCCTTTCCCTCTTTTGACCCTTTTTAATGCCTTCATCTCCATGTGGTTTGGTTCTTCTGCTGTTCATCTTGACCCACCAGTTAGGGCTGACAAAAATGCTATGCTTTGTCCACCAACCATTGTTGAGTTGTCAGATGAGCTTCTTTAATGGAGCACTTACACTGACTTGAAGAAGGAATCTTTGGGTCTGTCCAATTTGAGACGTCTAATTGTTTACCTGTAAACTTGCTCATCTTGCACAAAGCACAGTGATCTGCTCACTGATCTTACTGTTCACATGGGTTTTTTTGCTTGAGGCATGCATTTGTGAGTGTGAGCTCCTCCTTCCTATTTGCACATATTGCTACTTTTTGTAATATGCATGGTGCTTGCATGTGTTCATCCAGTTGCCTTGTTTTAAAGGGTTGTGTTTGAAGAAACACAAGCTTTTTTATTTTTCACAATAGTCTGTGGTTACTGCATATACAGGGTGTGGCCGCTTTCATTGCACAAAAACCACTGCACAAAATCTCACCAAAAATTCTTATGATGAATGTTTATTGAATAACTTTTCCCCTGAGCTTTATTTATGTGCCCTGCTTTCGTCTAGTCCTCCACTACCAACTTATTTTTTCCATCTTTCATTTACTGTTTAATATTTTACTTATACCTGGTACTGGTATCTCACTAATATTTACAAACTTTACTGGACTATTTGCTGTGTTTACAGGATGTGACATCTGTACCCGGCAGCAGGAAAAGGTGTGCGCAGTCCATGTGACCCGGCCACCCAAGCACCATTCTGTACTACGGGTGGATCACGTGACCCGTCTACCTATTGATCTTCCCCCCAGGATGCCAAATGTGGGGTGCAAAACTCAACTCCTTCGGCTAGAACAACATCAGCAGCAGCTAGAGGAGATTGAACAGCGGCGGGAGCAACATAGCAGAATGGCTGAGAGACAACTACAGCAAACAAAGGGTGAGAAGAAGGAGGAGAAAAACAGAATGGAGGGAGGGATTGAACAGGAGAACCCGAAGGAAAAAGAAAAGGAGCTAGAGGAACAGAGAAGAGATCTGCTCCACCTGCAAATTCAACAGCAACAGGAGGAGCTGAAGCAAAGGCAGCAGATCATGCAGTGGCAACTAGAGCTGGAACAACAGCAACAAGGTAGGCACCCAAACGGCCACCAGAAGAATTTATCTACAGTTTCCATGTCGCCTTCTGGCCTTTGCACTATCTATGAGGCACTAGAGACCAGTGATGTAGAGGAAGACTTTGAAGAAAAAATTGAAGAGCGAGAAATGGTGTTGAAAGTAAAGGTAGAACATGAATGCTCCTTTGAAGAGAGAAATAGCAACACAGAGGCAGGCTCTAGTTCAGGCAACCCAGATTCTCCACAATCGCAGAGCATACCTCCATCTCTTAATCCTGCAGAGGACCACAAAGGCTTAACACTCTCTGTGGCCTTCGACAGTCCTCTTATTTCTGGATCTACCTCTCCCAATCAGCCTTCTCCTATAGAGTTTGACTGGAGCGAGAAAGCCGATATTGTCCAGCAGCTGATTAGCCAGACGTTATTGCTAAATGGGGACAACTGCTCCCCACTTTTGCTCTTCCCTGGTGGGGCAGCTGGGACACTGAGCCCTCTAGAGGCAAGTCTGTGGCCGAACCTGCCCCCACTTACTCCACCTTCTGCCACAGTGACTTCTGTTAGCAGCTTCTCAGCTGAGGTTTCTGGCAGTTCTCCACAAGGAGAGTGGACAGTAGTGGAGCTAGAGACTCATCATTAAGGACTACTTTTGAGGCAGGCTGGCTGAAAGGGTAAAAGTTAGAAATGAGAAGCATCTACTAGATTCAGATTTTGAACAAATTTCTTAAAAAAAAAAAAATCTTAATTTTAACAGAACCATCAATTTAATCATATGATGTAAAAAGTTAGTGTTAGTCACTGATGCTATGATTTCCTCCCGTCTCTCCACCAAGTCCAATTGCATAACCAGGAATTGACTGCACTGACTCCAGCACTGTTATGGGAATTCATTTTGTAAACGTTCCTGCTTCAGCCAGACAGTCACGCCATATCACACCAGCTCTGAGTCAGCGATCCGTTTATATATTTTTTGCAACCATCTGGCTGTCTTTCCCTTATACACATCATCATTTAGCTGGGTAAAGCCGAGTAGAAGACATGTCTTGCCTCATTTGTAATGTTTTGGCACTATTAAGCATGGAAGCTAATTGAAGCAATTGAATTAACTAATAATGTTAGGATCAAGTGTTAAAGCGTTAATCTGATTAGCCAAGAATAATTTTCTCTGGTGCTGTTAACTTAAATTTTTAACTGATGCAGTATTTTAAGTCGGAGTAAAGGAATCGTTTGGAGGCTAGAGTTTGCTGTCTCAATGTACCAGCTAACTGGTCGCAGTATGAAGGAATAAAAGGCATCAGCAATACATAGGACAATGAGAGGATACAGTATATTAATGCTAGTGGGGACAGTTGAGCTATCAGGTCAAATGTCTAGGACTTACTCGAGGTGAGGACTCTCAGTATGAGACTTTATGCTAGGGCTGGAACAAGGCGTCCACGTGAAAGATTGCATCGATTCTGGCAGCGCACTGTGGTAAAATTAAGCTTATCCCTGAAAGCCAGAACCTGATCAAAAGTGTAAGTTCTTTGACTGAAGACCTAATAAAATGGTGCTCTGCACACTTTATAAAACTGAAATGCACAAGCTTCTTAAATGTAAACTTCCTGGGCCACTTTTGACGACCGAGTTCGGGGATTTTGGTATAAAGTCTCATTTTCATCATGTGGCCCCATATTTGTGGATGAACGTAAAACATGGCTATCATGCAAATTGATGTAACTGAATGTCATGTCGTTCCGTCCCTACTTCAAACACTGATTGCACTAACATGGAAATTTCATATTTAATTTCAACATTGGCTCACACTGTGGTAGGAGAATGGTGCTACTAATAATTCTTGATTATTTCTTTTTTGTTTAGTATATTTTTATAGATGAAAATAACTGTTACTGTTCACATACAGTGATGTGCCAAACCCTTAATGTTAAGCAGTGCTGACAAAAGCCATAAAAATTTTTTGTGCCTCATTAATGCCCGAGATCCAAACCGTAATTTTCTATGAGTAGATTTTGCCATCTTGTATGTTATTTTGCACTGTGACTGATGTAGGGCTGGGCATCGTTCAAGAATTTGATACCGGTTCCTGGGTGATGTATATATATTTTTTCCTTTTTGATAAAAGGTAATTTTTGTTTTGTTAAAGTGGACATTTAAGATTATTTTTCGGTTCCTCTGCATGTTTACAGACTCAAACATTTTCATGAGTAGAAACCCGTTTACCACAGTGGGGTTTAACTTGACGCTCACCTCTTTTATATTATGTTTTATATTTCAGCAACATGAGATTTTATATACTTGTACAGATTTACTGTATACCACAACTGGTGGTAATATCAACAAATAAGTGTGTAAAAGTAAGAAATTAATTGAACCTTTATATTACCACATGGCTGCTGTACCTCTTGGACCCCTTAGCTGAAAACAGTTCAGGCATTGATTTAGGGGGAATCTGGGGCTGAAGATTTTAGAGGCAGTTTTGTACTGATGAACAGACTTTAAAGGTGAGAGCTGTCCTTCTTGCAGTCGAACAGGGAACAACGTCCTATTTAATCTTTTTTTCTACATATGTTCAAGGGTTTCATTAATTTCTTTGCATGGCTAGTCTTGGCAGCAATTTCTTTCTGTATATATTGCATCACATGCTATTGGCATCAAGCCTATTAAAATGGAATCCTACTTGGACATTTTTACACCCATGTGATGCACAATGTAGTCATGCTTTTCAAAATACAACGCCCTGTCTCTGATCCAGTAAACATGTGGGCATGCATACAATCGAGGCATATTTCACACACACATAATTTTGATGCATATTTTATGGTCAGTTCCATAAAAAAAATTCAAGATCGGTACCCAGCCCTAGACTCATGTGAAGCATACATGTCCAATTCTTTAAACAGTCTTGTAATGTTTTACAGTATGTAACGTCCCTTTCCTGTGAAATGTGTCGTATTTGTACATGTTTTTGTGATTTTTATTTTCCCCTGGATGCCTTCACTGTAACTGTGCATAGATGTGATATAAGACTTCTTATATAACTAGGATATGTTTTGTCTGAATAGTCTAGTCCAAAAAAAACTGTCTGAAATTCAAACTTTAAGTTCAAAGTTTAGATTAAAATTGTGTAGCTGTTTTTAGGAATTTGAGGTATTTGTAAATCTTTTTTATTATTATTTCAATATTCCATTATTGGTTCATTTGCAATCAGGGAATTTAATCTCCAGGTCTATAACCAGTACTACTGTTGCTGTCATCACTGTGTGGAATAAACGTTTAATGCCTTGATGCCAGTATTTCAGGTTTAGTGGATGTCGGACACACTGGACTTAATGTTTAATAATTCACTGTAAATAACAATCAGGGATCAAGGACAACCTAAGGGATCAGAATTATTAATAATCCAAAAAACTTGTATGAACTGTGATAATATTATGCACAATAGAAATTTAGTTTCATTCTGTACTATTTTGTGTGTATTTTTGTAATTTATTTAAAAATGAAGGAATGTATTTTTGTATTTAGTTTGGAGATGTTCTTAAACCATGGCAGCTCAGTTTATTTTTTAGACTGTGTAAGTTACTTTGTTTCAGTGCTAAAAGGAAAAAAATAAAGGGTAAAATTATGTTAATTTGACATCGCTTGTGTTTTTTTTTTGTTTTTTTTTTTAACAGCAGTTGATTGTAATACTTTCAACAATGCAAACAATTGAAAATATAACACAAACGAACAGATGGCCAGAAAAACATACTGAACATGTAAGAATGATTGATTTTTCTGGGTTGACATCCTGTTCTTCAGTCTTGCGGGATGGAAGTGTGTTGCTCTGATCCAGCCTCTGACAGGAGCATCTCCAGGAGCAGGTCTGTGGCATCGCGGGGTGACGGCTCTTGCGTGCCCAGATACAGCAGTGGGCTGTATTCACCTTGAGGAATCGCGCACAGTACCCTAAAATATATTTGACTAGCATAAGTACCCATTGACGATTACAGAGTTTAAAAGGTTAAAGCTTTAAAAAAAACAAAAAAAAAAAACATTGATGCCCATGTACATGTCTGCCTGTCTTTCTGTACAGCATAACTCTGTACCTAACTTATTAATACAAAGAAATAGATAAATGTAGTGTCTTACGCCTTGTTTACGTTAAGTTGTACTTATTTTGTTGTCAGCCAAATACACTCCCTGTTCGGTAATGGAAGAGTGAATCACAGATAAGAAATCAAAAAAGTAGATCAGACAGATTAATTTTGGTCTTAAAACCACTCCGTGTTAAACTTCACTTATACCACCACATCAGCGCTGCTATTTCAGCTGTGAAAATATTCAGTTTAGCTTTTTTTTATTATTAACATATAAGCAACTTTTTTTTATTAACATAAACTATTAAATCCAATATCTAAGTACCGTAAAACCTTTGTTCCTGTTCAGCGATGAATATAGCCACGCCCACCTTCAGAAAGAGAAAAAGCTAGACGCTATGCTGTGCCAACCTGGCTAGACAGACAGACAGACATGTAGACAGTTTTTTTTTTCTTTCTTTCTGAGGCTGGTTTCGGGTTCTCTAGTGTATGAAACATAAAGACATCACTTTCACAGATATGAAAAAGTAAGTTCTATTATATAGGTACCTTGTGCTTATATAAATTATACAAGGAGTGCAGGGTCATTTCAGACTCGGATGATCTATCTAATTATTTTGGACAGCTTAGCGCACTGTGAGCCTGAAAATCCATCATGCTAATTCTCAACAGCACTACAATGCTGCTTTGTGAACATGGCCCAATAACCTTAGCCCAGAGTTGTTGGATATGTACAAATGACCCACTGTGTGAGGACAGTTACAGATTTAGTCATGAATTCCCTCCTTGTCCTTATTAAGAGATGATGTTTTGTGTGGAGCGCCCGTTACCATTCACTGATGTCTTCAGTGCCTGAGTCTGTATATATCGGTTCCCATTTCCCTACAGACCACATCAATAGTGTTTCCTCCCCTGGCTTTCTGTCTTTCTCTTCTCCTAGTGTCTCTCCCTCCACTAAGATGACGTTCTCATGGCAGAGGTAGTAACTACAACAGGACAAAGGTGAAAAAGTATTTTATCGTATTTTTACTACACCGTGTTGTTGCAAAAGAAACACAGTGATTTTAATGAAATTTAAACTGCAACATGTAAATATTAAATGTATTATTTAGTATTCATACGTATTTATCTAGGGTAATGCCTAATAATTGGACAAAGGATCTCATTAGTTATAACCTCAAAAGCATTCAAAAAAATATTGACAAACTACATACATTTTAGATGATGTATATATTAGCTATAATAAATTGCAGCTTTTGCTGATTAAATAATTGCAAAAGTCCATAATGCGATTATTGTGATTTCTATGCACATAATAGTGCAAACACTACTTCCTGTGTTTCTAAATGGCAAACACTTTGATATGGCAATTTGATCCTCTCACAGTCTCACTCACTACTCTGTAGTGATGCCTTCCTTTCCTCCCTCTTTACTTGCACCCTGTTTTCCTTCCATCTCTTGTGTCACATCTTCTATCCTGTTGTTTTCATCCTCTCTCTCTGCCTGCATCATGTGATTTCGCCTCACATTCCAGCGCATGCGTTTGTACAGTCCGGTCCTGGTCAGGGTCAGCAGCGGGGTGGGTTGACAGTAACGGAAGATTGACAGCTCGATGTTATCCACCTCACACTCGCCAATGTGGAAATGAGAACGACTGAGAGAGAAAAGAAAAATTAAACCTATGAAAAAATTTGATTCCTCCATATCTCATACGATCAAAACATTTAAATGTGCAGTATACAAAAAGCTGTAATAATAAAACTCTACTTAAGATATTGTGATTTCTGATAATGCCATGTGATTTACAAGCATCTGTTTACATTTTTCTGGCTTAGGAATTAGTTCCACTCTCAGTCTGAGAATGAGCTGCTCAGTCCTTTAGTCCCATGTCTCTAAAAGCTTATGGTGTATTTGACTTACATCACTGAGATGAAGAGTTAGGTAATTGAGAGCTCTGACTTTTCATTTCTAAGGTACGTTCTCCCTGCTCCAACCGGACTGTATAGTCAATGTTATAGATTTAACCAATGAATGTTTGTAGGTCAACAGATCTATAGCAAATTCTATTATACACAGAATAACAGTTTAAATGTTAGAAGTGCTACATTATTTATTTGCTGCTTCGAGTTAAGCGGAGTATTTCCGCTAGGGGGCAGTGTTGCATGGTCAATCCAGAATTAGACAGTGGAGAAAGCTTTAAACAAACATGGGAAAAGATGTGTATGTACAGTATATAATTTTTATTTAACTTTCACTTTTTTTATCCTCTCTATGATTTTTTTTTTATAAATGATTTATAATGTTTTGGAAGTATAAAGTACAACATAATTTTGATGCAGACCTGGATTTACTGTGAAGATTAAAATTATTTAATTGCCATCTTTCAAACTGCTGACCTATCTGAACACTACTTTGATTAAAATGTGTTCAGTGTTAAACATTGTTAAACTTTTTCTTTGATGTTTGGCCACATCTCTTTTTTTCCGATTCTGGTCATAATGTAAACATTCAGCCATTAAAATGATTATACATAATGCATATCTAACATTCATCTTCAGTTTGTGGTGATAAACAATAGGAGGCATTGATCATGCACAAGTCTAACGACGTTTTAATTTCACCATGCATCATCAACATCAGAGTACAAGGACTGTGCCTAAGATCTTACGGGTAGTATTAACTAATGCTTTGTGCAACTAAAAGTATTTTTTTCCCCTAGCAAGCTTGATCAACATTGTCAATATAATCAGAACTTGCTCTGAGAAATAACTAAAAGGAAACAGTGTCTTACCACAGTGGATCACTCTCGTCCAGGGTGAGGTAACTGTGTGATGCATAAGTTAATATCAGGTGCTCTGTGTGACTGCACAGTTCCTGAGAGAACTGCAACAGCTGTTGTTAATAACAGGTAAGAGATAGTAAGTGAGAGTGTGTATGTGAGTGTGAGAGAGAGAACGTGAATGTTGAATCAATACTCCATACTTCACAGTGGTTTGAATCCATACTTTACGGTGGCTATTTATCAGTTCTTCACTTTAAAAGCAGTTGTTAAAATGCATCCTTTGTGTCTGATTGATGTGATCCTACCTTGTCACGTATCTCCTGGGACATTAAAGGTCGGCCAGGTGATCTGTTGCGGGCGGTAGACTCCAAGTAGATGAAAAATGGCTGGGACGTCTTCAGGAATGCTGGCACAACACGAGTGAAACACTGTTCCTCTGTATTAATGTTTCTACAAAAAAAAACATGCAAATAAGTTGTTTTCTGGTTTGCTTATGTAAATTGCAAAATCACTCACTCACTTATCATCCATACCGCTTAATCCTGCATACAGGGTCGCAGGGGGCCTGGTGCAAATCCATCAGATTACAGGCAATTTGGGAATGCCAATTAGCCTAAAATGCAAGTATTTGGACTGTGGGAGGAAACCCACTAAGCATGGGGTGAACATGCAAACTCCATGCACACACAGGCAGGATTCGAACCCGGACCCTGATGGGTGCAAGGCGACAGTGCTAACCACTAAGCCACCAATTGCAAAAACTATGCCTTTAGGGCTACATTTAGTGCTCCTATCCAGTCAATTCATTATTTGTCCTACTGTGGTAACTGTTGAGGGGTTCCTATAACAGGAAGATACTGTACAGTATATCTCCTAACATTTTTACTGCGTCTAAAGTATCTGTGTGTGTTAACAGCTCTAGGGTCTCTATTTAGATCCTGAGCTTGGGTTACTGCTTTTATTGAGATTCGCATGCTTTTCTCTATATGTGTGTGTGTGTGTGTGTGTGTGTCCTCTGCATTAATTAAACACATGTGCGCACACTGCACCTGTAGGAGAGGCGTTTCAAAAACTCGTCGACGTTACTGAGGAGATATTTAAGTTCTTGTTCTATGGCGTGTAATTTCTCAGTTGAAGTAAGACAAGTTTCAAACTGCACTGTAATATCTCCACCGACAGAGGGAGCCGCAGCTCCCGCACTGTTGTCTGTAATGAAAAAAAAAACACCTTGCGGGTTTAATGGAATGGAATTGCAGCTTGTATGAATAAATGAGTGCGAAAAGTTTCTGTTTATATTTCGCATTGTTCCTACCGGATTCCTGTTCTACTGCCTCGGTTTTAATATCTTCAAGAAAGGATAACATCTCTAACAGCTCCTCACGCGGGAGCTCCTCGGTGTTCTCCATCGCTCAGTGACAAGAGCTGCCCGCTCCCTGAAACGTAGACAGGGGACGGAGGGAGGATGGATCGGGTTTGT
>JAOVVA010000028.1:9421107-9458084 GCA_028565275.1 Leiocassis micropogon | reverse complement strand
TTAAAAGATTTTGGAACATACCCAATGCTGAGTGAAAAATTAATTATTCTCAACAGGGGTTCTGTTATTGCTGGTACCTATTTAAGAAAATGTGTCGGTATAGGATCTAATATAGAGGTTGATGAATTTGCAGAAGAGATGAGTGAAATTAGTTCATTCTCTTCACGGGGAGAAAAGTATTCTAGGTTCCGATCTGACACGGCTAGTTTAACATCTGCATAAATTGCATTGTTTGGTTTCAATGTCTCAATTTTATGCCTAATATTTTCAATTTTATTATTAAAAAAGTTCATGAAGTCCTCACTATTACACAATGTTGTTGTGTTGATTTCTGCAGTGGTCTTATTTCTGGTTAATTTGGCTACGGTATTAAATAAAAATCTCAGATTGTTTTTGTTATTTTCTATAAGCGTGGAGAGATACGTTGATCTAGCTACACTAAGAGCTTTCCTATAGTTCAGGATGCTCTCCTTCCATGCTTGGCTACACTAAGAGCTTTTCTATAGTTCAGGATGTTCTCCTTCCATGCTATTTGAAATACTAACTATTTAGTTTGACGCCATTTACGTTCTAATTTCCGAGCGGTCTGTTTTAAAGTACGTGTGTGATCGTTATACCAGGGAGCAAGATTCTTATCTTTAATAATTTTTCTTTTAACTGGAGCTACATTATCTAAGGTGTAACGAAATGTCAACTCTTAATAATCAGTCGCCTGATCGAGTTCTGTGGGGTCAGACGGTGATCTAATCAAAGTTGGTAACTCTGGGAGATTACTGCTAAAACTCTGTGTGGTAGTTGATGTGAATGTACGTTTAATACGGTAGCGCGGCGCTGTGCGTACATTATCTTCTTTTGTTTTTACTCATTGTAAAGTGTCCTTGAGCTCTGGAAAGGCGCTATATAAATAAAAATTATTATAAAAAAATTATTATCCCACCTCTCTAAGAGACCTCGGCCAATCAGTTCTCCAGGCCAGGCTACAGAATCACTTGGGAACTGAACTAGCGATCTCTGGATGACAAGACGAGCACTTTACCACTGCGCCACTCGGGGGCTTTTTCAGTTAAATTTTTATTTATTTTGCGCATTCAAGCTCATTTTGGTGTGTTCGAACTCCTGTCTCTTGTGTGCACTCAATATGACAAAACTACGCTTGCTCAAACTGTGGAAGCTGCATAACTCTGCTACAATTCCAGCCAACCAGAGACTAGAAAAGAGTCAATTCCAGCCAATTAGAAATGATAGGAGGGCACATTCTGACTGCCTGTTTCCGATTGGCTCTGTTGTCCTCCGATTCTGGTTTTGATTTTAGTGGCTAGTAGCTTAATCATTGCATGCATTAGTTCATATCGTTTTTATTTTATTTTCATCAGCATGAGGTAAATTTCATGGTTTTTGTTAGGTAGTTTGCTGTTAAGTACATATAGTTTAAACTATAGAATGTATTGTGTAATGTGTTAGAAAATAAATGAGCAAAATCTTAGGTACTCATATTTCACTTACAGTATAATGCTACATAGCTTCTGCCCTGAGTCTTGGTGTAATAGCTAAAATCAACACAGCAGGTTTGAACTAATACAGTATATTCCAATAATGATGCCCATCTTTGTTCAGACAAGTTTATATTTTTGTATTATTTGTATCTGTTTGTCAGATGACCTGAAGTTTTGTTGAAGACAAATAAACTATTGTACTGTACGTTTTTTTTGTAATCATGTGCAGTTAATAAAATCTGTTAGTGAATTAAATCTGTTGAATGTATGACTAAAATGTGCCTTATTATTATTGATGTAATGTGTTACAAATGCCTTTGATGTTATGTGTTTCAAACTGCATAGTTGCTGAGAGAACTGCAACAGCTGTGTTAAATGACAGGTGTGTGTGTGTGTGTGTGTGTGTGTTTGTGTGTGTGTGTGTGTGTGTGTGTGTGTGTGTGTGTGTGGGTTTCATGTGGAGATACACGAATATGAAACAACACTGCTAAACTTTACAGTGGCTTAGTTCAGTGTGAGCAAAGAGATAATAAGACCTCCTCCACATTCACTGTACACTTCTTAATATGTGCAGTCAGCTCCAGAATTTTTGGCACCCTTAATAAAGCTATAAATATTGTCTAAATATCCTTGCTCAGTATTCTCCACTCTTATAATGCACTTTAAGAAAAGATACAATGCTGCTATGCTGGCAACAAAAAAAAACTACTATTAATTGTGATGTGGTTTGCATAGTTTTTTACTTTAGTTAAAGTGTGGATGTCTGTCAATAATTCAGGGGCTGACTGTATTTATCAGTTCTTTATTTTATAATCAGTTTTTAAAATGCATTCTTTCTGCCTGATGTGATTCTACCCTGCGTATGAACCAGAACAGTGGAGGTCGACCAGGTGCTGTGTTGCGGGCGGTAGACTCCAAGTAGTTGAAAAATGGCTGGCACGTCTTCAGGAATGCTGGCAGAACACAAGTAAAGCCCTCTTTCTGGGCAAAGACCGTGCAAATAAGTTATTTTCTGGTTTGCTTGTATGTTTTTTTTAAATTGCAATATTAAAAAACCATACACTTAACAAAGGCTACATTTAGAGCTCAAAAGAATCCATGATTTGTCCCATGATGATAACTGTTAAAGGTTCTATGCTAAATCCTATGACAGGAAGCTAATAAAAACATTTAGGTATCCAAATAAACATTAAGTGGCATTTAAAAATCCTAATATTTTCATCAATATATAATTGCATCTAAAGTGTGTGTGTGTGTAACAGCTCTTTAAATTGCGCGGCCGTGCAGTTCGCATCTTCATCGACAGAGGGAGCTATCGCACTGTAGTATGTAACGAAAAACACCGTACGAGTTAAATGGAATTAAATCCCAGTTTGTATGAGTAAATAAGTGTAATAACTTTTATTTATATTTCTCATTTATTCTATCGGATTCTTGTTTTATTTCCTCGGTTTTAATATCTTCCAGAAGTACCATCGCTCAATGACAGCGCTAATGTTTTAGCCGGTTTGCTAACATACATATACAAACACTTAGTGATTAGTGATCACGTGATCTACGTTTTTAAATTGTATGCTGCGTTCAAGTGACATCATGGAATTTGGTGAAAATAGGATTCCGACCCAGAAAACTCTTTTGAAACTATTTATACACCCGAGTATATGGTTTGCTACTGATCTTTATTTTTTTATTGTGGTAAAGGACTGCTTTTGGTGTCAGTGGTGGGTATTTATTATTATTATTATTATTACTATTATTATTAATATTTTGGATTTAGACTATTTAGATTTTGGGTGCATTGTGAAAAACCTCATGAAAGGATGAACCTAAAAGAAACAATGACAGTCAAAACATGACAAAACATTGAGTAAGAGTCAGGGCCATGTGAAGGACACATGATTTGTTGGGGGAAATTAACTGGTTTAATTCTAGAAGGAAACACGGATTATTCCACAGTTTGTTTAAAATGGAAATTTAGTATCAGCTAGACAACTGTTATTATTATCAATAACCCACATAGTCACAATAATATGTGTAGTTGTCCATGTTATATACACTATATGGACAAACGTAATTGGCAAACCTGTAATGACATTGCATCAAAATAAATATATTTCAATTGGTCTGCCTTTTGCAGCTATAACAGCTTCCACTCTTCTTTGCAGGCTGTTCTCAAGATTTTGGAGTGTTTCTGTGGGATTTCATGCCGTTCATTCTGTATAGCATTTATGACATTAGGCATAACGAGAAGGCCATTTCCGTTTCCGTTCAATCCAAAGGTGCTCAATGGCGTTGAGGTCACAGGGCTCTGTGCGGGCCAGTCAAGTTCTTTCCACACCAAAGGACACTTTATAGTCCTTACTTGGTCATGTTGGAATAGAAAAATGGCCTTCCCCAAACTGTTGCCACAAAGTTGGAAGCATAGCATTTTCCAGGATGTCTTGTTAGCTGAGGCATTAAGATTGCCCTTCATTGATCCGGCTCTGCTTTTTTTGTTGGTAAAAATCAATAATAAAACAATAATAATAAAAGATTGCCCTTCACCTGATTGAAACACCTGAATTCAATAATTAACAGGTTTGGCCAAATACTTTTATTCATATAGTGTATATATTTATTTGTTTGGTAACAGGAATTAAGTAGGGAACAAATGCCTGCACTTTGTTTGTTAATTGGTTTAAAAAAAAATAAAAAAAAACTCCACCTTTTTTTTTCTTTGCAGGACGGCTGTTTTAAGGGTCAAATGAAACCTGGATCAATAAAATGCTTATAAAGAGTTTAATAATGAAAAGGCACAACCCAAACACATTCATCATAATAAACGGTGGGATTGTTGTTAGAAATGTGTAGTAATATGTTTTTGTCTAAAGACAACAATAGCTGATGATTCGGTAATGCCTGGGTTTCTCAAGTGAGCCAGGTCGGGATGCATTGTCTCGGCCCTCGGCGTGGTCACGTGATCACGCGGGGACACGGCGGATCCTCCCGCTCGAGCCATCATCACCACCACCACTACCACCACCACCACCATCATCATCATCATCACTGAACCAAGGCTGAAACAAGAACGAGCAGAAAGACAAGACTTGTTCAGTTAGATCCGGCTCTGCATTATTATTACATGCATGTCGGTTGTTTTTTTTTTTTTTTTTGGCTGTAGTGCGCGTGAGCTCAGCTCTGGCTCGCGACGCGTGTCGGGTGGACGGATTTCCGCGCTGGGACGAGAAACAAACAAATGACCGACTGAATGGAAAAAGAGACACGAGGGCTGAACTCCTTTCTCTGGAGCTGGCTGAGCAGTACGACTTTACAGCGTCGTGCGTTTATCAGTTTCCTGTAACCAGCCCTTTTCTCCTTGTTGTTTGTGTGCATGTCGTTATGGGAATGTGTGACCGGTGTCTCTGAGCCGCCTGGGGCTGAAATTATGTTCGCTGTCCGACAGGCGTGAGATCATTTTTAAAACATAAAAACTTTTTGGTTTTTTCTTTCTTCCTGATTTTAATTCGTACCAACTGTCGTTTGGTTAGGAACGACGCTTTGTTTCGTTCTTTCTTCTAAGACATGTCGGATGATGAAGCGCACGTGAGTCGTTTGGACATCAGAGAGCCTTTGATGTTAATGTTGCTCCAAACGTGTCCTGATATGGCAGTCTGAACGTTTTGGAGGTTTCGGCGTCACTTTAACACACAAAGGGACACCCAGGAGCTCTTTGTTAGGCATCAGTAAATATCTGGGAGGAGGAAAAAAACAAAACTATTGCTGCTGACAAGTCGGTGGGATTCAGTGAGCTTTCATTCTCATTAAAGCTGTTTTTCAACGAGCACAAAATGGCCAATGACTCAATTCAAGTAAGTGATGTTGGCTTCTTCTTCTTCTTTTTTTTTTGTTGCTATCACATGAGTTCGTAAATACAACCTGCAGTTAAAGAGAAACAAGTTGTCGGACAAATAATCTGTTGAGTCAGTGTGTCCAAGCTGCTCATCAAAACATTCCTCAGGATTTCGGTTTGAATATTTAAGACAAAGAAATCCATCAAATGAAACATTAAACGTTAGGTTCAAAGTTGAAAGACTATTCAATTCAGTGTTCTAATCAAAATGATCAGATTTTCCCAGATGAGCGAGCCGAGGACGACGGTGGCAAGGAAGAACTCCCTGAGATGGAAACCTTGAGAGAAACCAGACTCAACAGGGGAACCATCCTCGTTTGGGTGATATCAGATAGCAGGAACTGTTTTGCAGACATACTGTGTGTAAGGCAGCTGGAAGTTCAATATAACAGGACACGTGTTTAAGTAAATATGGAGACTAGTTTCGGCGACACGTTGGCGTAGTGGTTAGCACTGTCGACTTGCACCTCCAGATTCCGGGTTGGATTCCGTCCTCGGGTCTGTGTGCATGGAGTTTGCATGTTCTCCCTGTGCTTGGTGGGTTTCCTCCTACAGTTAGAAGACATGGAGATTAGTCTAATTGTCATTCCCAAATTGCATGTAGCGTGTGAATGAGTGTGCGTACCTTGTGATGGATTGGCACCCCATCCAGGGTGTACCCCACCTTGTGCCCTAAGTCTTCTTGGATAGGCTCCACAACCCTGTATACAGGATAAAGCAGTATAGACAATGAGTGAATGAGTCCAGTTTCGTTATTGGAGGTTCAGTTACAAAACTGTAGGAAATTCCAGTGCTGAACAATTGAGCAGTCACAAATCATCAGAGAACATCTGTCTGCATCAGCCAAGTCCGGGATTGTCTTCAGGGTCAAGTAAATCCCTCCCCAGTACAATATTTTCTCATCATAATATCTCATCATCCATCTATCTATGTTAAACCAATATTGTTATTCAGTGATAAGGTGCATTGACCTATGACATCCATGCACCAATTGCTCCTCCATCATGGACTACAGGCAGTTTGGACAACTGTAGTCAGCCCACAGGTCAGGTCTTTGGACTGGGGAAGTCTGAGTATTAGAGGAACCCCACTAAGCACTTGCACATGCCAATCCCTCAACCCCACCCCACCCCCAACCATGAAGTGTTGGAAGAACTAATTCGCCATCCTGCCCAGTTCATAATGTATTCTCAAGAATATAATATACCAATAGGATTATCTGCTTCTTCAGTTTTCTTTTGCTTTAGTGTAATCAGGTTTTATAGGTGTCCAAAGTAGTGAAAATCTATCTTTTCTTTCCATTATGAACATGACATGGATTATCTCAACAAAACTTCCATATTACAAAGTAATCAAGAATATTACCAAGTGCACATGTCTACTGCTGTGTGATGTTCTTCAGCAGTGAAGAGAAACAGACTTATCTACGTCTGTTGTGTGTCTATTTAAACTTACTTATGTAATGTTAACACAGTATCAGTTCACAGACAGTCCACTGTAACTTCCCATTTTCACTCATTTACAAAAATAACAAATTCCTTCATACAATTACATTCTTACTGGGAGGCAAACCCAGGAATGCATTTCTGTGGACTGAACTGAATCCTTGTAAAATGCCATAGTAGGAGAGATAAATGTATGATAAAAAAAAACACTTGCTGTACTTTATCCACTCAAGTTTTGTACACATGAACCAACTCAGCTTCTGTAGCATGGAACTCTGATTGTAGTTGGTCCAATCACATCCGATTTTGTAAATCGGAATGTTTTTACAAGCTTTCATGAATTTTTAGTTTTTATCTACCACTTCGGCTTCGATTAGCAAACTAATAACATGGCTTGTTAAAAACAGTGTGGAGGCACGGTGGTATGGTTAGCACTGTCGCCTTGCACCTCCAGGGTCCGGGTTCGATTCCCGGCCAGGCTCGATTCCTGTCTCTGTGTGCATGGAGTTTGCATGTTCTCCCCGTGCTTGGTGGGTTTCCTCCCACAGTCCAAAGATAATTGGCGTTCCCAAATTGCCTGGAGTGTATGTGTAGGTGTGTGTGAGCCCTGCTATGGATTGCCACCCCGTCCAGGGTGTACCCTGCCTTGTGCCCTAAGTCTCCTGGGATAGGCTCCAGGTCCCTGCGACTCTGAATACAGGATAAAGCGGTATAGAAGATGATAGAGTGAGTTAAAAACAGTCAATGAAAACAGACAAAGAAGTGTGCTTTTATTCTTCCTGCATCATTTGTAAAACAAATCTTAAGATCTTAGCATCTAGCTGTAGAGACAAGGATAGCTCAGTGGTTGAGGCATTGGAATATGGTTTGGAAAGTCCCAGGTTCAAACCCCACAACCACCAAGTTGTCACTATTGGGTCTTTAACCCTCAACTGCTCTGATGTATAAAATGTAAGTTGCTCTGGATGTAGATGTAATTGGCCAGGAGTATAGAGAGCAGAATGGCCATGATGTCTCACATCATTCATAGTGACACTATTCTCGTGTTATGCCCTTTCTCAGTGTTGCAGAGCAGCAGTTGATGCGTTTGGCTGGCATTATGTGTCAGATAGGAAGCATGTGATAGTCTTTGCCTTCCTTGGTTGGAAGTTTTTGTCTTTATGGCATTAAAAGTGGGATAAAAGGATCCCCTATGGAGTCTGATAAAATTTTGGAGGAAATCGTGGGGGAAAGTAAAAGTTGTGTGAATATGGAATATTTCACCCCAAAAGTAGTTCCCTTACCTTTGTCAAGTAAAGTACTCCGCTGTGACTGGCGTTTTAATGAAATGCTTATAATACCACAAACCTAAGTTGTAATGTATCTATAACAATGAGCAGAATCAGATCACGTTCAGTGAAAACCCTCAGTTATCATTTTGGTGGTTTGGGGGCAAAACTTGGAGGAATGAGAGGGAGCTAAAGTAGTGGTAAAGAACTCAGACAGCGGCTCCAGCCACATCATGACCTTCAATCTGCACTGGATTCAAGGACAAGGACAACCCACTGGCAAGCATGACAATAACATAAAGTCAAACTTAAGAAACAACATTAAAATTAAACTGAATTTAAGTTTTACTAGCTGATTTTTCCAGTTTGAGCTTTTAAAGTAAAAAAATATATATGTTTAGCTCTGTGAAGACATTTTACTGTCTGATTTCCTCAGTTATTTTTTACAATAATTTATACGTGTGAAAGCGTAAGTGACACTTGAAACGGTTGTAATGTGGTAGAAAATGTGTCTAGAAAGTTAGCTTCATAAAGTAAGAGTATATTTGTTCTGTTTGTGACATGTTTTAATGAGTAGACAAACCTATAGATATACAAAAAACTGGTCTTATTTCAAATGCTGGTAAGAACACGTGGTGTAAGTTAGATAACGTCTGCTATCTTTGCCTGCGCTTCTCCGTCAGGACACTATGTTTGGTGTGATCTTTTCCTCGTTCTGTGCTATTTCAGGAGTGTGGTTGACTGTTTTTAAAAGAATATCATGCAAATACTTACCAGTTCATACTTTAAGATCTTTATATTCCAGGATGTTGCCTAGATATGGGAATCACCAGGTACCAGCCGATACAATATTATCACGATACCTATTTATTGCGATTCTGTTAGTACCACAATTTTATATATATTAATCCCAATTTAATATAATATAATATTTTTTGAGATTTTGTTACAATTTTAAACAAATTTGGCAAATAATTTACTCTTACCACACAGGATGCCGTGCTGCCTGAGAACATGTGAATAGTTTAGAGCGCACCACATGTACGATTATAGAGAAATGGCAACATTACCATCTCCAATGCAAACATGCATAAAAAATGCAAATAATCATAATTAAAAAAATCGATTTTGCAGTTGAATTGCCACACAAAATCATGATAACCATGTGAATCGATTTTTTTCCCCATCTCTAATATCTAATGCATTACAGCTTTGAGAAAATTAAACTATGTATCAGAGATATACAAGGGACAGAGAAGTTTCACTTATCCATAAGCAGCTATGTCATTTTTCTCATTAGGAAATCTGTTGGATTTTCAGATAAGTTTTCATACCCACAAATTGTCTTTAAAACCGAGCGCTCACATTGTACACACTCCCAAAACCACCTCCATAACCTTGACAAATTGCTTGAGGTATTATACATGTAAATGAATAGCGTACATTTGAATATTTGTGGATACTCTCTCTGAAAGCTCACATGACAAAATATGCAAATTGTCTCGTCAGTATGAGTTTGAATGTCACAGCCATAATGCTAGAATTCACTATTTGTGAGACAAAGCGACTGGACTTGTGGTATCTTGAATATGTTTTGCCACTCGTCGCTGGTCACTTGTAAATTTGTACCGTAAAGACATTCTTCCTGGACCTACAGCAACACGGTAAATTTATTTATTGTGATTTATTTATGACTATCAGTGGTGGAATGGGATTAAAGCAGAAACAGAGCGAATGCTATATAAGTAATGGTAGAAAGAATAAAAAACAAGGATCTGGTTGAGCGAAGGCAGGGCAATGCCTGGTGGCTGATTTCCTTGGCAGTGTGTTTAGCACTTTTGTGTGCGTGTTGAACTGATGCTGATTTTATGGGACTTAAGTGCTCTTCACGTCAAGTGGCTTAGGTCGACAGGATAGATTAAAAGAAAAGCACATTTAACACAGTTTTCTGAAAAGGATTTTTTTTTTGCGTAATGATAAAGAAACAAGATATACAGTGGAACCTTGGATTACGAGCATAATTCATTCCGGAAGTGGGCTCGTATTCCAAAACACTCGTAAAACAAAGCAAATTTTCCCATAAGAAATAATAGAAACTCAAATTATTCGTTCCCCAGCCCCCCAAAATAAATACCTAAAAATAATTAATACAATATATAAAGTAAAAATAAAACAAATTAATCTGCACTTTACCTAAAAATAAAAAGTAAAAATAAATCCCAAAAGTGTTTCCATTTATGCACGCAGGCGCTATGTGTTTGTGTGTGTGTGTGTGTGATGTGCATGCACACACACATTAACGGAAAGAATGTTTTATCGGAAAAATTAGCAAGGAACATCGCTAACGGGGCACTGTGTCAAATTACGCGCGCACACACATAACGACAGGCTGATAAAGAGAAGGAGAAAATGGATCTTTAACCTCTCTAATGAGACTTTCTTTTGCTTTACATGTGCGCACATGCGTGTGTTATAAGAAACAGTACCCGCGCGCTGTACACACGCGCTTACAAACACAAAAGAAAATATGTTTTATGCACACACACAGTGTTATAGTAAACAGTACACGCGTGCACGGATGTTGATGACGTGTGAGAGTAAGAGACGCGCAGTAAGACCCAGCAGAGGAGACGATTAGCCACAATTCTGCAGCGCAAGAGAGAGAAAATCCATTGGCTCAGTTGTGATCACGTGACGCAAGGCATCAAAACAAGAAGCGCATGCATGCTACATGATACTCGGCACTCGTAAACCAAGACTTATTCGTTTTCCAAGTCAAAATGTATTAAAAATCTTGCGGAACACTCGCAAACCGCGTTATTCGCAATCCGAGGTTCTACTGAGGTTGATTAATATTATGTTTTATATGATTAGATTAATTAGAAAATAATTTATGTTGGAAGCTTATATAATTGCTGTTATTATAAAGTATTATACAACTTATATTACTCATGTTATTATACATTATTATACAACTTACACAGTAGGGGTGGCAATCACCAGGGAGCAACCAATACAATGATATCATGATACATAGGCGTCGGTTTGATTTGTATTGCGATTCTATAAATATCTTATAAATATACAAATTTAATTTCTCTTAGAGTATTAGAGTATGCCACCTGTAGGATAATAGCAAAGCAGCAATATTTTAGCACCTCAAATTGAGATGTAAATTAAAAATACATGAATTGCCACACAAAAGAATGGTGATACATTACAATTGGTTTTCCCCCTTCCCCAATTTACATGGACAGTTCATGTAAATTTAAAAATGTTTTTTGGAAGGAGTCTCCGTTGTCAGTGATTCATAACAGTCAGAGGGAAAGCTGAAACTTGCCAAGTAACCTGGAATGTTATTTGTAATTACTGTACGTTAAAAGCAGATTAATATTATGACACTATTCTTTCATACATTAAAATTGTAATTGTTGGCAGATTGCTGTGGTATAAGTTAAGGCTAAACAAGTAAGGCTTTACTTGTAAGAAAAACAAATGAATCCTTATATATGCATGGGCAAAAGAAATGTTGCACATTTTGAATTTCATAAAAAATTTATTAATGTCATATTAATAAGAAAGTTCGATCCCAAATCTCCATCACTATATCCAAATTCAGATGACGTTGACAATGACACAGAGTCGTCATATTACGCCCTCCATGCATGTCCAGCTCCAGCCAAACGTCCTTAAATAGCCCAACGATTTATTATGTGCAACTCTGGAAGTCTAGCACCATTTTTCTGTATAATTTTTTAAGTAACACTATTCAGTAAGTCTGTTTTGTCTTGGTTTTGGCTTTTGGCCTTCCAGACCTAGGGCAATCAGAACCAGTTCTTTGGAGTCGATCAGAACCAGTTCTTTGGAGTCTGTTCCACAGCCTGGAAATGGTTTTCCTGGCAACTTCAAACAGCCTGCTTGCGTTGCACCAAGTTGAGGTGTTCCGATGACCCTCTCTCTGCTAGCATTGTCTAAACGTGGCGTGAGAGTGTGAAGACAGAATGCACAATCAGAATGTTTTCCTTATTTTTAATATCAAGTCACGTCATGTATGAGACATGGACATCTGTTTAGAGACATGCTGAGAGTCAGTCATTTGTACCACAGACACGCTTTTATCACTTGTGACAATCTTTGTGCTACATTAATATTAAGCACAGAGTGTTGAACAGCTATTATGCTCTATCCCTGAAGTAAAGGGAGAAATACAGCAAGGATCCATTGTACTGCAGAAGGGTATTGTTTATGCTCTATGCTTCAGCTCCCATTACACTGGACACAAGCCAAAATACGTAGTTCTCCTAGTTTTAAGCACTTTTCTTTCTTCACGTTGCTCAGGTACTGAGATTCCACATCGGATTTGACCTCCTTTTTCTTTCACATTGGTTTTCCAAACATTCAGGCACAAAGATCTCGCAGAGACTCAGTACATTTACATGCACAGTTATGTCGAGCTCGCTACTAGGTTATTTAATGGGATTACTGTCCTTGTCCCATTATGTTTTACTTCACTATGATTGGTGGGCCCTTTCAGCGTGTTAGTATTGTGCTGACAAACGTGTTAGTTAGCGGCAAACTGGTAGCATGTCGAGTAGTGAAAACAAAGACAACTTTACAGCACTGTGCATTTTGTACATGCTTTACGTTTTCTACAAAAAACGTAATGCACGCTATTCCCAATGCTTATTGAGTAATCCAGAGGCAGACGACAATGCTGTATTGTTAACGGCTTCTTCTGCTGTTGCACATTTTGTTCGAATAAGCCAGTTTCAGGAACTTTAAAGTGTCCAGCCGAGGTATACATTCAGGAGCAGCTTGACTCTGTGTATTATTTGGGTGTACGAGTCTGTTTTTGAGAAGTTCGATTTAGTATTCAGTAGATTTTAGTTGGACTAATGTGTTTTACAACGAGTCCAGGTTATAGGGGCTGTGATCGCTCAACAGGAGCAGTGGTTGCATAGTTGGTTAAGACTATGGGTTACTGATCGGATGGTTGGGGGTTCAAACCCCAGCACTGGCAAGTTGCCACTGTTGAGCCCTTGACCCTATCTGCACCAAGGGTGCTGTATCCTGGCTGAACCGCACTGTAAAGTACATGTGATAAATGATTAAATCTATCATGACATCATGAAAACGTACTGACTGAGAACCCCAGATTCACATTAATTCTGTCCTCATGACACGCAGCAGCTTTCAAACATACTGTGGTTCCCATATTGAAATATGTACCCAATAAATATTTGAAATTAAACCGTTCCCCATTTGCCAGACTGTGTCTGTTTTAAGTACCAGTATGTTTCTAAATGGGAGTACATTTATCTGGTTCAGTCTATTTTAGTTATAAAGGGGTTATTTAGTCTAAACACCATAACATTGTATCTTATAACAGATTAAAGTTGTTATTGTTTAGAAAATTAGTTTAAACCATAAATTTTTATATTCATTTATAGCACATTTATAGGCATGGTGCAAGGAAGTAAAAGAACCTTTTTTTTGACAGAGCACCATTGTGGCCTGATTCTGACTTTGCAATAATGAAGCTGCCTGCAATAAATACAAGCACAATGTTTTCAATTGAGTTTGGTTTCACCTGCGTTCTTAATCAATTCATTAAGGTATCATAAAATGTGATTAAAATATAATGTAATATCACTCTATTATGGTTAAGAAATATTAAAGGGTGCTACTACTACACCATTGTGAATAATAAACATTTTTACACTTTGAAGTTGAGCAACATCGCTTCCTATGTCACATATGATGTCTCGTTTTATTAGTTATGCTTTAGGTGAGAACTGAATTTTAGAAAATCTAGCAATCGATTGTGAACCGTCATTCTGTGCAACACTGTGAGACGATTTCTATATACTTTGCTCTAATGATACTGACTTCCATTCCTGGTACTATGTTGTGTTTTGTAACACAGCAGTAAACCACACCAATCCTAGTAAAAAGTCAATTGGGTATTGTGTTTCTGCTGGAAAGGGGGGTTATAGTGGACTCCCACTTGCTGCAGGGTGCTTGGCTGACAATGCAGATTTAGAGGGGATCAGTAGGGCACGAGATTAAATGTAGGGCACAATGAAACCCTTTGTATAAGTGCCGCACTAGATCAGATTCGTCATGTCCCAAATGTCCTGCCGCACCCTCGGCCTATTCACTGACCCCATGCAAAGAGCCAGGGACCGTGTGTATGAGAGAGAGAGAAACACACAGAGAGCTGGTGCTGCGGCTCTGGGGTTAGCTGGAGGTGGCTGTTGAAACTTTCATCATTGTAGGTTCAAGTGGTAGTGTCCTGAGTGTGTGTGTGTGTGTGTGTGTGTGTGCAATTGGGGTGCAATGATTAATTTATGTTATAGACTAAGATTGATCAAATAAGTGGGCAACAGATGTAATTCTCACTTCGTTCATGACGTCATCGTGTTGATTCTCATAAGGATGAAGTATTCATTCTTATTATTTTGATTGATAGTTGCCACATGCACAAAACAACCTCAAGCTAAATTTATAAGCTGGTGGCTAAATAAGAGCTATTGAGCACCTGTGCTATTTATAATCGATTGATTAATCGTTTCCGTAATCGGTAGATTAATTGACTATTAAATTAGTCATTACTCACTCACTCACTCATCGTCTGTACCACTTTATCCTGTATTCAGGGTCACGGGGGGCCTAGAGCCTATCCCAGGAGGCTTAGGGTACACCCTGGACAGGGTGCCAAAACATTGCAGGGCATACACAACGGGCAATTAACCTAATCTGGATGTCTTTGGACTGTGGGAGGAAACCAGAGTACCCAGAGGAAACCCACCAAGCACGGGGAGAACATGCAAACTCTATGCAGACGGGAATCGAGCCTGGCCGGGAATCGAGCCCGGACCCTGAAGGTGCAAGACGACAGTGCTAACCACTACACCACCTTAATGAGTCATTACTTGCAGCCATAATGTGGATGGATGTAAGTAGATATACTTGCTGCCAGTTTGCCTCAAACTGCATTTCTGACACGTGGTGTACTCCTGTGTGTAAATACTTTGACAGCCGTGTTAATTGCAAGAGGGGCTTTGGTGCTTTTCTCCTCCCTCAAGCGACAAACAGTTTTCCCATGACCTCACAAGGCCAAGTCCCACCTGCACATTCGTAGCTGAACATCAGGTGTCGGTCTAATACCCTACTCATCATAGCATCATCTAATATGACGTGATTCTCCATGACATAATCCTAGTGTACAGTGTACGTGCTCATGATCTACCTGATTTTCCAAAACAATGAACCTGAAAAAAAACATCTTATGGCATTTAAACAGTATCTCTAATAAAGAGTGAGAGAGTTAGGTTGGTTGACTTGAGCTCGCAGAGCAATATCTGTGTGCAGGTTATTAAAATGCAGTGTGTACAGGAGTCTGAATTGTGCGTACACAAAGATAGTCATGTTGCTGTGAAGTGTATGCGTCTCCGGCCCCACTTGGACCAAACCCAGCAAAGTCAGGAGCGGTGTCGTATTTTGCCGGGCAAATGTGGTCATATTTCTTCAAAAGAATTGCTGAAATTTGAAGCTCGTTTGTAGCAATACCAAGAATACCAATTACTTTGCTGTTATTGGTATTAAATTATTGTACAGTAGTTGTAAAAAACCCAAAACGATACCCAACCCCACATATCGGCGGCAGCCAGCATAACCAGAGCGAAATAGATTGTCCCATATCCCTGTTTGCTTAATTCAAAGTAGGATTCTCACCCAGGTTTAAGAATCAGGTTGGCATAGAGGCGTGCCGAATAACATACTCGTTTCCTCCCTTGTGTGTTAAAGCTCGAGCAGCTTGCAAAACAGACCCATTAACAAATCTCTGGTCTTCATTAGCGCGCCGCTTCAGGCCACATACACACTCCCAGGCCGCGTGGATCGATCTGACCATAAATGACATTCTGCATCCCACACGCAATCACTTATTCCTCTTCTCTTTATCCGTCCAGCTCTCTTGCTCTCTCTCCGTCTATATTTTCATGGGCACTTTTCACTGTTTGAATCAGTAGACAACTTCTGACTTGTCTGAATCTCTAACGCATCTACGGAGTGGGTGCGCAAAGGAAGTGAATAGGAAGCCATTTGGGATGAGGCTTAAAAAACATTGGTAGGCAAAAACATTACTAAATTTTTAACTTGTTCTTACTTTCTAAACAAAATGAAGCCATTTGTTTCACCAACTGTGATTCATGCAAAGTGGTTTATTGCATACAGCTATCGCTCTTACAGACTGCATGCGGTCAAATGCTAAATTGTGCCTTCTCAAGAAATCCAAAATCCCTAGTGTACACTATCATAATAGCTTCAGATATAATAATAAATCGATAACGGTGGCCTGATGCGATACAACAGTCAGTACACTTTGACTCTGAGTGAAAGTCATATGGTCGTTTCAGGGGAAAAAACGAAATGTTTAAACAGCCGATTCCCGCATAATCCGATCACACAGACGATTGAGCTCCATTAACAAATCCATTACATAATAAATATTTAATAGAGACAGATCAGCACTTATAGCCCAGAAACATAGCTCCATCCAGCATCTCTCCCCTGCTGAGGTGTGTGAGAGCAACAACTGTTCGGGTGCTGTAAACTGATCCATTGAGCTTCACTGACTCCTGTTCCACTTCCCTGTCTCTCTCTCTCTCTCTCTCTCTCTCTCTCTCTCTCTTTGTGCTCAGCGGTGTCACCACCTGCTCAGCCTCTCCCATGGGAGCCCCTTCTTTCCCTGTAAAATTCCCCTAACTCTCCCTGGCTTTCCCTTCCTCGTCATATACACACACACACACACACACACACACACACACATCAGTCCCTGGGCTGTAAGTTTTCCATGCTCAGTTTAGGATTGAGGCCTTTCTCTCTATAGACTCTCACTGTTCATGATGAGAAAAGGTTAATGTGAAAGGACAGCCAAAAGTGAAATCTCGACCAATCAGAACTCTGCATTCTTTTCTAGCGCGTCATTTAATGCTGAGTGACTGATCCCATCACTACTTACAGATGCTATCTCTACAGTAAATATTTACCATAAGCATTCCCCAAAACTTTTCAGGAATTCACACAAATTATTCGTTCGTTTTTAAGATATGGGGAAGGAAACCAATATGGGTTGCAAAATAATTGACATCCTAGATATTACAATATCCTTTTTAAAATACAAATTTGCATTTTTTTTTTTTTAAGAAAAAACAACCCAAAGAAGGCCCCATGAAGTCCAAAATGCTATCAGTACCAAACTCTGGAAAAGTATCCATTAGGCCTTGTTTTTTTAATGGAAATTAATGATGTTGTCTATTAGTTTGTTTAATTGCACACAGATCGATTCCATTAGTCTAATCACGTGACTTCTGATGGAAACCGACTTCACCAGAACAAATATATATGTAATGATGATGGGAATCACAAGGGTCCATCTGACCTCACCAACCTCACACACTACAGTCAATTTGGGAACACCAGGTAGTTTAACTGTCTTACAGTCTTTGGACTGCGGGAGAAAACTGGAGTACCCGGGGGAAACCCACCCAGCACGGGGGAACATGCAAACAGACCCAAGGTGGGAACCGAACAATGCTAACCATGATGCCACCATGCCGTCTCAGTGGAGGCTAATGATATTTCATTCAAGTTAATTTCATTTCAGTTCTAGGGTTGCATTTTGGTCAGAGTTTCATCACTTTAGCAGAAGCACCAGTCTTTACTCAAGCATGACAAACTCAGTGGCTTTAACCCAATGACTTGGCCTTCCTACTACACAGCACCAGTAACCAATCATTGGCCATAATATATTTTCTTTTATGAAAGTTACATAAACGTTACAAACGGTAACTTTGTTTGGAGGCGAACATGATCTACTCAGGCCTTCTGGGTGAAATTGTAAGGAAGGTCACTGCAAAACGATGCAGCATTCTTTTTACTCATCAACTTTTTTCTGTGAAGGAACATTACCACCTCCCACCTTCCACCTTCCCCCATGATAACTCCACAGAGCAAAAGAGCTTAAGGATGTAAATGATGTCGATCATATGCTACTGTATGGTCCTCAGACTCAGCAGTTCGCCAGATCTCAACCTTAAGTGAACAGCTTTTGAAGATTTCGAAGTAGCGTCTTAGATAGCTATCTATTCGAAACATAAACTGTAGGAATCATTTTTGGAAAAATGGTGTCCAGGACATTTCCAGAGCAGTGTAGAATCAATGCCAAAGCACATTTAGTGTTAGCCTTCTGAATGTTAAACATGTGACCTCCTGCCATAAACAGTGCTCACGGGTGGTGTACTGTTTAAATGAAACGAAGCGTGTAGAGGATTAAGCAAATGTAGCCATTGTTCATCGCAGTTAGAGAAGAAAATCTAGGGGGGTTGGTGTGTGTTAGAGAGAGGGAGAGATGAGCAGGAGGAGGAAATTTGGTTTGTGTGTTCTTTGTTGGTGTGTGAGAGGAAGGGCAGTGCTGTGTGTGTGAGAAAGAACGAGAAAAAAGTGGGTTAATAGCATAATAGTGCACATTTTTTACAGCATGTTTGCCTATGGGAATAAGTGTGTATCTGTGTATCTGTGTTTGCGAGTGCCCTAGTCTCAGTCTAGTCCCCAGGCTCTGTAAGGGTGTGGTGTGTTTTGGGTGGTAGAGTGTATGAATGACTGTAAATACTCTCACACAGCTGTTGATGGATCGGCAATAACACAGTAAAATAAGTTCATGTGTAAATGAGCCGCTGCAGGAAGAACCGAGTTTCCTCTTCATCTCATTTAGCGATCGGAGAGATAGCGCAGCTCATAAACAGACGAGTTAGATGATGAAATGGTACGATTATTCACTCTCTCTTCCTCTCTCCATCTAATCCTTTGAGCCGGATAAAATCAGCACTTCACTTTATTCAAACGTAATCACTTCAGGTACCACAATTAACACATTGTTGGTGTTGTTATGATTACGTATATAGTCTTGCTGATTATTAATTGCATTTATAGGACAGCGTATGTATATGATCAATCAAATTTGACAATTTTTGGAGTCTCCAGTAGTGAAGGGAGTCGGTAACCCTTCCATAATCGATCATCAGTTTGATCAATACAGTACAATGCTTCATGCACTGTTCCTGTTTTGTCCCCTGCAAGTCAATCCCACCTCCATTCACTCTTACTACACCCAGAGTACATTACACATAGCTACATCAACTAGGATTACCCACGTAACCCATCTATTACCCAATATATTAACATTACAAACATGACACAGCTGTCAAAGCAGAAGTAAACTGTCATTGTACACATCCTCCCTCTGACCGATTTCGCATATCGGCTTTATTGGCTTTATTGTTGTTTTTTTAAGAACAGGTCACCTTGAGATACATCCTCTACTCAACTGTGCTGTGAGCATGCGCGATTATTGGCATTGTACACATGAGCAACTGTTAAACATAACCAATAATGTAAAATACAGTTTGTCATTATTCAATAAATGAAAAATTATAAAACAAATGAATATTTTTATTTAAATACATTGTTGTAATCGTAATCTTACTCTAATAATCTAACTCAAATCCTAATCACCACTCATGTCTAATACCCCTATCTCACCTATGCGGTTTGACTCACGGTGAGATGCGGTGTTAGGCACCGTGAGCTGCCGCGATTGCCCGCCGACGTTCCGTGAAGTTCTGCAAGGTCCGCGTGGGCCGCCAAAAAAAATTAAACATGTTTAATTTTTCGCGCGGAAAGATGAAAACGCACTCACAGCGCCAAAACCTTATGGCCACCGCGCGGAACCGCGTAGGTGAGATAGGGGTATAACCCGCTTTATCCTGTGTACAGTGTCGCAGGGGGCCTAGAGCCTATCCTTGGAGACATGATGGTATGAGGCGGCGTACACTCTAGCCCAGGTGCTAATCCATCATTGACACACATCATAAACACATACATACATTCGCACGCTCATTTACACACTACAGGTGATTTGTGCATGGCTAGTAGCCTATTCTGCATGTCTTTGGAGTGTGGGAGGAAACCGGAGTACTTGCAGCTGCAAAGCGACAGTCCTAACTGTGCATGGTTGGCAGTGCATGGTGGCTGCCCAAATCCTAATCATCTTAAGAAAATATATACGCCATCGTAGATACTTTATTTTATATATATATATTTTAGTCGTGTCCAATTCCTCCCCGTCACTAGGGGGCTCCCATATTAAGGCTACTACTACCACTTAGTCGGGAGGGCCGAAGACCATCACGTGTTCCTTCCGAATCATGTGACGCCAGCCGACCGCATCTTTTCGAACCTCCGGCTGCGAGAGGTTACAGCATCACCCGGGGATCGAACCAGCGATCTCCGGATGATAAGGCGAGTACTTTACCACTGCACCACTCGGACGCCGTAGATACTTTTTTTAAGAATTCATTTCCTGAACGCAACCCCTGCTGAACCCAGTGTGTTAAAAGATTTGAAGAATTAAATATTATACACAGTTATCCTAGTTGTACTGAAATGATTAGGAAATTGACCTGAGACGTATTTGTTTCAATGACGTCATTAAACCCTATTCAAATCAAGTGACCAGAGGATTGTATTAGACTCAATTAGAAAGCTATAATAACTATAATATTACTGTATAACAATCACAAATATATATCAAAAGTAGTTACAGTTACAGTTTTGCAAATAACACTCTTCTCTTTCTGTACACACTCAAAATTGTTATATACGGTATAAGCCATCATTCATATCTGAGTGGTCACCTGTGATGGGAAGAGCCAGATGTGTAGGATCTGTGTCCTTGACAACAGCTGCCATGACATAGTTGCTTGATTGATGATGTCAGACGTGGTTTTCCTGAAGAGAGAGCCAATCCGTCCCCTCTTTAATTAGCAGTTCAAACAGTGTCTGGTTTAAATAGTTTATCTCTGCTGCTCTGATAAGTTAGGTTAGGAAGAACTGTCCCTCGGGTGGCTGGTCCTAACCTAATCTCTTTTTTTCCTCCTCTCTCTGTTCAGTGCTAAATTGAGTGTTTCCCGGCTTGGAATGAGGGTGCAGACTGGTTATGGTTTTCCTCACAAGGACCAGGTGTACTATTTTCAGTAATTTGAACCAAGTGTAATGCTAAACGAATTAACCCCCAATAGAGCATGGGACTGTCACTCATCTGTCCTCAGTGCATGCTCGGTTACCGCATGAATAGCTCCAAATTGAATATAGAAATTGAATTATAAGTATTAAAAAAAGATTCAAATGTTTTTTCCCCCAACATGTGGTCAGCACGTGCTTTCTCTGAGACGTGAGTAAAACCAGCAACATCTTTTAAAATGCTGCTCATGTTGCTTCATACACGCTCTCTTTTTTTCCTCTGCATTTTTTTCTCATACAAGCTCACAAATGCCCACGATTGGTTAGAGTCAGTCAGTACATTAATATGACTGAATAATTGCGTTAGTTTTGACTATAGATATACAACGTAAATCATTCTCCTTCCCTCATTCACAGCCTGTGTTTAAACACGCCCTAAGTCAGTTTGTCTGTTATTTCTGTTACACAACTCTAATTATGGGATTGTGTCGAACACAACAGCAGCGTTTGCTTTACGTTATGACTGGAGGCAAAGCCCTAGGCATAACTGCATTATTATTTTTTTTTTTATTTTATTTATTTATTTTTTTTTACAAAGGCACTTCCTGAAGATTTGCAAGAGTAAATGACTATATTGTCTTGTCATACCTTTCCTTTCTGTATGAATCTGTGCAGACCTGCTCTGGTTCCATAAATCAAGATCTACAAATACAGCAAAACTAACAAACTGGGTAGATTATCAGGCTTATATCATTTTGTTCTTTCCACTGTAGTTTGCCTTATCTCAAAATACACATACACACACAATATCAATATTGACTCAATCTAATGATTATGAAGACAGAACACTGAACGATTACAATTACTGGCCAGAAGTGCCTCGTTAAATTCGGGGCAGCTTGAATGATTCGAAGTCTGCCAGCTCGAGGTAGAACCATCGCACAAAAACAACTATTTCGGAGAGACCTATGTGTGGGAAAATGATTCATCCTGACATTCCAGCCCAGTTTCCAGCGTAATTGTTTTGTAACCATGACGAGTAATACGTTATATACGGATAGCGACAGTGGTTCGGGATAATTTCGAGACATCGTTGACAATAGTGTCGAAGTTTATTCAGTAACGTCTGGAATTTGGAGATAAAGCACAATTAGTCCAATTTGTGTCAGTCACGTTTGATAGTATCGCCTTTTCATACCAGACCCTATAATCAGCAAGATGGCACGAATTAAGAGGAATCGTTGTGACTCCATGTGGACCTGGAGTTTCCAGATAAACAGGAAACAGAATGTAGGGCAGTGTTAGAACAGGTACAGGATATCAGAGAAACACCGTGATTCAGTACTTCCACCTACACACAATAGTTCTGGTTTGGCATAAGTAATAAATGATAAAGCTTGGATATATTAAATTTGTTTTATTCCCAGACGGACATTACTCATTGTTTTTTCTTTTTTCCTGGAAGCTTTACTGTAATTGTAGAATGATATAATCAATTTAAAAGATGAGTTAATGAATTATAACTAGATATGAAGCAATTAATGTCCAAGTGCATGAACAAAAACTGCATCTAAAATATCATGTCAAGATAATTCCCCCGCGATCTTCAAAATCGCAATATCTGGATGATAGGGCGAGCACTTTACCACTGCGCCACGTCACGATAATTTGACTTGAAGCTTAAAGTGCTGAAGTGGGGGTAGACTTTCCACATTGTGCATTACAAAAAAAAGTTAATGCAACACAGGTTATTTCATATGCATCAAAACATGAAAATTGCAAGGAAATTGCATCCTGCAACTGCACATTAGTAGGGGCAGAAAGTTCTTCTAGTATTATTTTTCTTAATATTATTGGAATTTTTAGGCTAAAAACATTGATATTTAATGGGGGGTGTACAGGCGAAGTGGCCCAATCCCTCGTCTCTCCTATGAATGGCTCATTATTACATTTCTAATGAATCTGACTTACAATTTTGCCAATTTAGACTAGATGGCCGTATCTCCCCAAATTCTTCCACGCACCCCCATAAAACTTATATAAACATGTTCAGTTTGGTCTTTAAACATGTTCAGAGTGGTTTTTAAGCTATGAGGATTTGTTTGGGACCTACGCTAAACCCCTTAGCCTTAACTCGCTCATCTTTAGTCTGAGACTTATAGTAATGTGCCAAACTCTTGAGCCACCCCTCATTTTTTTAATATTAAATGTAATTCAATTATGTAGATTAAATAACAGAAATTTGAACAAAAGTTTTACTGTGACAGGCTGCAAAATCACCAAAAATACTATTTAAGAATAGTTTTTTAAACCTCAACAGCAACCTCATTCCCATTCTCGTCTGTTCCAACCACTCAGCATTCAGCATCACCAGTATACTAACCACCAGCCTGACCATCTGTCATCACCTGTACCTGGTTTTAACTGACTCATGTATGAAGTTTGATGTTTTTATGCTTGAATAATTCATGGGTCACTGTGTGGCTTAACCACCACAAATCATTCTTCTGAAACTGGTCGGGTACAGGAACTGGACTGAAAATGAGAGACAAAAAAGTCCTGGAGAACTAGAGTCATGTTCGAAAGTTAGTACCCCACTACTTTACTTCTATGTGACATACACAATAGTTTTGCAGTCAATAAGCCAACCATGAACTCTTCTGTAAGAGCTTGGTTTTGGCTGCTCCCATCAAGCACAACTTGCTACAGTTTTTAAACAGGATGCCCTTACTGATACTACCCTCCCATTTTTTTAAACTGGGCTTGTGACCAGCACTGCATGCAGGGGCTGGGTGGTATGGAGTGTGGCAACCCCCCGACAGTGGGGCTCAAACTTGGATCCTCTAACCTTTAAATCAACAACCTAGAGCCTTAGCCACCTGAGCCACCACTACCCCCTACCATGCACTCGTATACCAGATATATCTTGTATACCAGATTATTCCAAATTCCAGAGGCCAAATGTGAGGCCGTCTGTCTGACAGATAAAGCTTGGCAGAAATTAGGTCATGCAACAGGACAATGATCGTGGCACACAAGTCAATCTGCATCAGAATGGCTGGAAAATAAAAGAATCAAGGTTTTGGAATGACTTAGTCATAGTCCTGACCTCAACTCAATTGAAATGGGCGGGGCCTTAATAGAGTTTGCGTATATAAATTCCCAAAACACTCAATGAACTAAAGAACAATGTTGTAAAGAATGATGGGACAAAATTCCTCTGCCATGAGGTGAGAGAATGATAAAGTCATGAAGGAAACGACTACTTCAAGGTAATGCTGCTAAAGGTAGATCTATAAGTAATTAAACCATGGGGGTACTTAGTATTGGCGTTTTTTTTTTTGTTTGTTTGTTTTTTCTTTATTTTTGTAAAATAGATAATGGCATGATGAAAAAAAATACATTGTGTTATTCGTCTGAGGTTGTATCACTAAGATGTGTTACGATCAGATGATATTTATTATGTTTTTACACAAAACACAGGATTAATAGAAGGAGTACTAACTTTTAAACATGACTGGATTCCGCAAGAATACGAGATAAATACAACGAAATACAAGAAAGTCTTAATCTTTGTAAGCACAATATAAAGAAATGATGGGTGATTTAAGACTTTTGCCTAGTACTGTATCAAAGTGCTTCAAAGTCATGTGCGTAATTTCCAAAAACTTGTCACAATAGAGTCAGCAAACAGAAAAAAATCTCTATTCAAAACTGCTGATATGTGGTCGATTTTACACAAACTCCACAAAAGTTGTATCACAACATGTAACCATATCTTCTCTAAAACACAATGCTCTAGCCCCAACAGTTGCAGAGATATCCGGCTCAGGAGCGGCGGACTGACTTCCCTATTCAAGTCAATGCAAAGGATCATGTTACATTGTCTGTGTGAGAGACTGCAGAGAGACTTGCAGGATAACCCATGTCCGTCTCTCCACTCACACATACACACTCACTCAGCGGACTCACAGCCAGAGCTTATAAATACTTATCTCTTGTGAACCGTGTGGGGTACATAAGGAGCTCTTTATAAATCTTGGGAAATGTATTAATGCAATTGTGGGTGTGGTCTCGCGTCTGAAAAAGGACATATACAGAACAGAACGGCTAGTCGATGTTATCCTTAGTAAGCCATTTCACACCAGGGTTGACCATGAAGTGAAAGCTTTAAGTAATTTTTTGTTTGGTGTTCATTCATGTATATGTGTGTGTGTGTGTGTGTGTGTGTGTGTGTGTGTCTCTTTCTGTGTGTGTGTGTGTGTGTGTGTCTCTTTCTCTCTTTCTGTGTGTGTGTGTGTGTGTGTGTGCATTTGCATGTGAACAATGGAGGCTAGTGAAGTCCTAGTCTTTTCCGCCTCTCTCTATCTTTGCCCATGCTACAATGACACTATTCATTTTTGACTCATAAGGGTTACACACAAACACACAGAGACACACATCTTCCCGAGCCTCTGGGGACAAGTGGCAGAATTGGCTCTTTGCATGCTGAACTCTCTGATGAACTCTTTCCGTAGTCTGTCTTTCACACACACACACACACACACACAGAGATCCTTTCGCCAGCATATTTAAGTCTCACGCTGTGTGTGTTTTCGCTCGGGATCAAAGCACGCGCTTGTTTGCTGTCCAGTATTCTTGGCCAGTGCACTTTCTTTATGTCTGCTTGTGCATCCATACGTCTGCGGTTATATGAAAATTCTGACCAGTGAGCTTTCATTTGCAGGTATGAAAATCATGTCTTTTTTTTTTTTTTTTTCCCAGGGTTGTCGTGTGCCTCTAGGCATTCCTTAACATGTAACATATTTCTCAGTCTTCTCTTTTCCTGTTTGAGGTGTGTCCACCTACTGTACAGCATCTGCTGTCATCACACAAATATGTAAAGAATTTTCCAGATGTTTCTCTCTCTCTCTCTCTCTCTCTCTCTCTCTCGCTCTGTGTGTTGGGGGAGAAGAAGGATATGGTCAGAAAAGGACATGAGGCTAGCAGCAGTTGGCAGTGGGAGTTCCCTTTCCTAGAAGCTTTTCCCTTTTCTTTCTTTTCCTCCCTCTTATCTAAAGGAATCATTCGTTTTCATAGTCCCATTATTCTCTTTCGGAGTTCGGACGTCAATTTCAGTGACGACGTTTTCTTGTCACCCAGCCCGTTTGAAGTTAAATGATTAGGGTTTTTTTTCCGGATGTTTGCGAATATTAATGGACCTGTAGTATTATTCTTTAGTTGTACTACATAATATGTTCGAATTACAAAAATGTCCAAAAAAGTTGTGACAATGTGGAATCAGTGGAAAGCACCATTCAGTTCCATACAGGTTAATGTCACAGTTTTATCAGAAGTTGAAACTTATCATTGTCACTGAAATTCGATTTGATTTACATTTTAGCTCATCGTATATTTTCATTATCCACCGATCAGCCATGACAAGCCATTAACATTAAAACCATCTAGGACTTAAGTTCCTTTGTTGCCGCCAAAACAGCTGTGTTGCCCCTCGGGGCATCGCTCCAAAACACTTTCGTAGGCGTGCTTGGTTAACTGGCACCAGTTAGTGCCAGATCCTTTGGGTGCTGTGGGTTGTGCAGTTGGTTCTCCATGGATCAGACTTGTTTGTCCAACATATCCCATTGGGATCTGGGGAATTTAGAGGCCGGACCAATAACCTTGAACTTTTTGCTTAATAAGCCACATTCGTGACAAAATCTGATGCTCTGTGTGTTCGGATACCTTTTTATTGTGGCAAGTATTAACTTCTTCCTGCAATTTGGGCTACATAGACTTTTCTTTGCGATCAAACCAGACAGGCTGGCCTTTGGTCCCCAGAGTCATAAGTGACCCTTGGATGCCCATGATCCTGTCACTAGTTTACTGGTATATTGACCAATGTTATTCAACTCACCTAGTGGTGGTGTTAATGTTATGATTGATCAGTGTGCATGCTCACTACATAAAACATAATAATGCATCAACACAATCATTGCAGAAGTGGGGGCAGTCAACCAAGAACACGGCACATTAGTGTTTGAATGTTTGTAGGATTTATATCGAGTCATTTAGAGCTCTGTGATTAAATCCATTATGCAATTTAATCAATTATTTATCTGTCCATTTGTTTCACTGTCATTTACACTTTAAGTTATTTGGGTAAGCTTACATTAGGTTCCTAAATGGTCTAAAATCAATGAATTCCTTGAAAATATCCCACAGCTTTTGCAGAAAATCCAAACCAATTGCACCTTCCGTATAGTATAGTATACTTGCAAAATACTCTTGTTTTGTGAGATTATCACATCTTTCTCTTGGGTCAGATAGATGCGTAGATCTTTGGAATTGATCCAAACGGAATCAAGGTTACAGCAAGGTCAATAGTTTCCTTCATGTCTGGTGTAGATTTAAAGGGTAGTTTGGCATGCAAATTAGTAACAAGTGGTGGAGCAATCCCTGTTGACGCTGTCAGTCTAGAGCACGACTTGTTTTAAATATTCAATAGGCAGCTTCGATCAGTGGCTCATTTTCGCAAAAAAATCTAAAATTAAAAGTTTTATTCAGTTCTGTTTTATTTGTATAGAGGTTTTAACAGTGGTCGTTGTCGCAAAGCAGCTTTACAGTATCAGAGTATGAAATGTGTGAGAAAATATGTAGGAACCAAAATGATCAGATTGTACGACTTTTAAATCAATAAATTCCATAGAAATGTGAGCCAGTTTAAAACAAAAAGGATGGGCTCTGGTCTCACCTGTGTGTCATAGAAGCTTATATACAAGTTTAGTTTTTTTACTCACTATATATCATGTCTAAACAGTTCATTTCTTTGCCTGTCCACCTTCCTCATGTCTTATCTCATCTCTCTGAGGACACGAGGAGTTAACGACAGATCCATACGTTACGTCAGATGCCCCTGTTTGTCGTAGCATGATTTTTAGAGAGCCCGCTGCACAGCAGTGTTACATATCAAGAGGCATAACTTCTGTGTAGGAAGCATCTGGGCGTCCTTGATCTGGAAGCCTCGCCGCTTCCTTCTTCCTCAATTTAAAAATGTGCTTTTAAAGAAGTGATCTCAAAGATGGCAGACGAATCAGGATTGACGTGTTAGGAAGTGCGCTGTACGTCAGGTTTAATGTTTGAGATTTAGCCACAAAAAAGGACTCAATTCGAAGTTTATATGATCACTTTTAGGACACATTGTTTTTTTACTTGCGTTCAATTTTGAAAATTCAAAAAGAATGATATTGCCTGATTCAAAGCTCAAAGCATGTCAATCAGCATTCAGCCAAAAAAAAACAAAAAAGAATTCACGAGACCGTTAAAAACAACTTTTGTTAGGAGAGTTAGAGAGAACGTCTTTGTTAGACATTTGGATGTTTTTAAATATGGAAATTTGAAGATGGAAATTTGTCTGTTACAGCGCTACCACACGGGAAATTTTCCATTCCTCCGAAAATCCTATCATTTTTCTTTTTCATGTATGTGTCCTTTCTTTTTCGCTCTCCCGCCGCTCTTTCCTCCTTCTTCCGTTTGTCCCCTAGGGGTCTAAACGAACTCCAGGATCGCTGGCATTCTCACGAGTCACGGTAACTGAATAGAGCTCCATCTGTGAGAAAGAGACCGAGTTAAAAGAAAGACTGAATTGAATACAGAGCAGTCGACTGCGTAACACAGGGCTGGGAATGAGCATCCACTAAGCCCACGTGAAGTCTGAATACTAAATACGAAATATTTGCCTCGGCATCTCTCACTCTATTATACGCCACGTTTAGTACTATTATACTATTAGCATGACTTAAGTCTTGGCTTCTCATGAAAAAACATTCTATGAGTGATTCACTTTCCTGAAAGACATTCTGTATGGGTTTGTTTGAGTGTGAACGTGTCTGCATCTGGTTACACACACACACACATCAATAGTGTTCCAGGATATTTATAGACAGCCACGTCACTGTACTTCATTAAAGCCAGGCATTTCGAGGTGTTTTCTGCAGTCTGGTTTAATGTGACTGGTTTGTGTTTGTGTGTGTGTGTGTGTGTGTGTGTGTGTGTACATGCGGAAATGCTTGTACAGGTCAATTTAGGAGAGTTTGGGGACGAAGAAGGTGCATGAACGTTGAAACACCCATAGACTCCCACCCAAAAAGCCCAGCTGCAACACACACCGAGCCAAGTCAAAGAGCAGCAACTGACAGTTTGTTCTTGTTTTGTCGTTGTCCATGTGAACGTTTTATTCTGTGTATGGATCTCCCATGTTCTACTTTCCTGCTAGCCTAATTCTGTTTGCCTTGAGTTCTCGCTCACCTGGTTATAAGTGACAAAAATGTTGTGATAAATGTTGTGCTGATACTCCAACCAGGCCAAGAGAACATCCTCAATGAATACGTCCCCTTGTGTATTATGAGGGAATTGTCGGCCATTGGTTCCCTTTTCTCACCATCTAGAGTCTTCTTAATCAGTAAATTTATTTCACAGAACCACTTATCTCATAACATATCTCATCTATAACTAAACTGTATTAGCGTCAGTATTTCAATTTCTAGAATAATATTTCAGCAATCTTTTTTTAACAACCTTTTTATAGCACTTTCAATTCCTCAGACAGAACATATTCACTATACGTTGACATTATTTATAATCCAACGTTTGATTCAAGTGACTAATCACATAGGCTACTCTTTACTAAAAATTCAGTGATGAACGTAAAGCTTTGACGATTATGGGTTACGATTTTCTCGATTGAAATTAAAGAGAAAAAGAAAATCTGTGACTCCGGACCATATTTCGGCAAGCCCTGCATGAGGCCTCAGTTTTATCTCCCAGTTACGTATTAAACAATCCAGTTGCCCATTAGTAGTTAAATCAATTAGATTCTATGGATGATATACAAATTTATTTTAATAATCAGAACTGAGCTGTGGCATAGTGGTTAACACTTTGGTCTCGCACCTTTAGGTTAAAGGGTTTGAGTTCCGTCTTCAGGTCTGTGTGTGGAGTTTGCATGTTCTCCCTGTGCTTGGTGTGATTCCCTTATGTACTTCTCTTTCTTCCCACAGTTCAAAAACATACAGATTAGGCTAATTGGCATTTCCATTTTGCCCGTAGTGTATCAGTGTGTGCATGCTTGTGCGCTGTAATGGACTGGGTGTGTCCCGCCTTGTCCCACGAGTCCCCTGGGATAGGCTCCAGGCCCCCCGCGACACTCTACAGGATAAGCGGTATAGAAGTGAGTTAGTGAGTGAGTAATGAGAAATGTGGAAGGCATGTCAAGTGATCAATTTGAACAAAATACTAAACAGTTCACCTTAAAATAAATAATAATAATACAAATGCAGGCAGATATAAATGAAGGTACAAAGTGTGATGCAAGAAGAGAAATCTTTAGCTTTATAACCAAAAGACTTGCTGTTGTTTTGAACTCATATGTACTTTGAAAGTGATAAGTAATCGGTGGGCATTTTACTGTGTATTAATGCACATACTAGCTCATTACAGGTTTTTATTGAACAAAACCATGTATGGGCATTGGTGCCTCAGCGTACAGGTCGGACAAAGACAGTGGAATGCCCGGGTTTAGTTCCCAACCAATGCTGGAACCCCAGCCACTAGATGCAGTGCCAGTGGGAAGCCAGCAAGATGGCTCAGTCGGGACTAATACAGTATTTAGCCAGACCAATACCTAAGAACAAGAAAAAGTCCAAATGCAAATTCAGAAACAAGTCATCATCATACAGAAAACATCTTGAGACCAGTCCAAGTGTCTGAGACCAGATTCATGTCCTATAGCTTTAACTCATCATATTTTGGGGTTGAATATGTTAACTACCAGTTTAACTACCAGGTTTTTTTGCGGGAGGCAAACAAAGCACTGAACTTGACAAGTACACTAGCGTATTTACATGCCTCACTAACCAGCTAATAAACTGAAGTTCTACTCCCACTGTCTTAAATCTTATTGCTGCTTAAGTGCAACACCCTGATTCCTCAGACATTTTACAACACTCCTGGTGATAACCTTCTGGTGGATTTATTGCCATTTATGAGGCAAAGATGCACTCTCTGACTCTGTCCCAGATGTTGTTTCCCTAGATAGTAACTTCTCAACTGATCATCAGATCATCCCACACGAGCACATTGCTTCGTTCTGGACAGTTTACTACATTTGGTACTAACTGGATCCAGCACCAGAGTCGGTCAGACAGTTAATGACTACATGAGTGAGATGGAATCGATCCAGTTGCAGTTCAATTGAGTCCACCTTGCTAATGTTTTGTTTCCTGGAATCAGTTAAAATACAGATCATTTCCTTAAGAATTTAGTTCTAATGGTCCTTATCAAAAATTTGTTTATGAGGATCTAAAGTATGTAATGTGGTCTAAGACCTAGGATACAGTATATTCCGTGCTGAATTCTGTTGGTTTGCTGTCAATTCTGATTCATCAGAGGCAAAATAATACTAAAAGCCTAATAATACTAACTACTAAAATGTGTAATTTAACAAAGAAAAAACAAACTGTAGTTATAATGGTAACCAGCGTTGGGTGTAACATGTTACAAAGTAACGTGTTAGAGCACTTGGATTACTTTTTTGATGTAACGAGTAATTTAACGTGTTAGGTCCGCCATTTAAGTACAGTTATTTAGTTATATTTTCAAAAATGTAATCGGTTATTCAGCCAGTTTATGTAATCCGTGAGCCAGACAGTAGTGATTCCGTTAGTGTGTTTGTGTGTGCTTGTGTTTGTAAAAGTCGTCCTACAAGCCCCGTCCCTGCCCCCGATAACTCGCCCCCCTCTGTTATTCTTGCTGTTAGTAGTTAACAGATTATGTAGAATAATTATAAAGGTCTTGACTAAAACAACATGCATGAGGAAGAATCACAAAGGAGTTTTCATTTTCTACAATGGGAAAGTACTCGAACTAGTTACTTTTATCAGAAAGTAACGCTGGAATGTAACTGATTACTACTTGCTGATGACAGTCATTTTGTAATGTTATTAGTTATTTTAAAAATTAACGTCCCCCAACACTGATGGTAACACTTTGTGTAAGGAGATGTTTATTTTATAATTTTATGGAAGGAGCCTGCAACTTTAGGCTCTAATAATATGATCTCAAAGTTTAGTTCTATCTTTAGTTATAGACACGAACCTCAACGTTTTCGAATACATTTTCATTTCTATGTTAATATGAAATTCACGAATGAACAAAGGACACTGCATGTAATCTAATTCAACTAATGCTGTTTTGTTCTTTAATAAAGGATAAATGATATATAATAACAGAAGTGGTGTCGAAGACCGAAAAAGTCTTCAGACAAAAGTCTCACTGGACATTTTCTAGAAGCTCTGTGGGTGTAAGTCATTAGACTTTGGTTTTTAAAGTGAAAAAAGAATTACCACAGTCACTTCCACTCGAACAGTTTTGCCTGCATCTGAGGTTCAGTAATCAGTTGCATCTGAACTGCTCATGCAATAACAGCAGTCATATGACACATACGACTTCTGCATGCGTGCACTGTGTGTGTGCTGCATGATCTTGAGTTCCTTCTCTTCAGGAAGTCGTGGGGTGGGGCCCAGGCCTCCTTCTTCTTTCTTGTTTATTTTTCGCATCTTTCTTCACCCAAAGACAGTGGTTTGACCCCATTTTCAGTGTTTATGCTTGTTTTCTGTTCTAGTTGTTTCTCGAGAGAGAATCCAGCCCTGTGTTTTGGATTTAACTCAGAGGGTCTGGGAGTGTGTCTAGGGAAAGATATTACAAGAAGCGGTTTTGTCTCGACCGCCATCATGGCCACGGAAGAAATGGGTGGAGACGCCGTAATGGAGAGACAAGATATGGTCAGCCACCCAGAACCGGGCGGCACCACTCAAGGGGTAGGCTTCACCCGTTGTGGATTTCTGTATGGTCCAATGTAGGTCCAGAAGGGTTTTTTTTAAAGACCTGTCATGTCGGTCCTGTAGGTTTTTCCAGTTGTGGTCCTTGTTTATATGGAGTGTCTTCTGCTATGACTTTGTGTGCTATGGACACTTTTCTTTATGGATGAGATTGCTTGTTTAGTATGTACGCTAGTTTGAAAAAATATATCCATGTTTTCTCTTGTGCACATACACATGCCTTTGCAGACAGGAAGTAGAGCAGTGCCGAGCTTCTCTTTATGACATATTCTTCGTCTTTTTCTCTCCCGCACGTCCTTGTTTGCGTCGAATTCGAATATGTTTGAAATAGGGGTGTGTGAGATGTGTGTTTGCACTGTCCTGTTGAAACGTGGCTCCGTCCTGAGGAGAGATACACAGATGCCTCAGTAAAAGAGACATGTTATGTAGGAGTTGCAGGAGATTTATAACATCCCCTCCACCCAAGCTGTTTTGAAATAAAAGTGGTGCTGATCATATCTAATCTGTATCCCTAAAGCTGCTTTTTTTCCAGCATCATCATACTATAGAAATGGATTTGGTGAATTCTTCCTTTGTCAATATTCTAACTAGTCATAAGGTTTTATTTCTTACTATATGGTTGATATATGGCTCCGTGGGTAACATGGATTATTTAACATTTACACAAGGTGGCTCTATTGTCTCCTTTTGATAGTCTTGAAGAGAATTGGAAGGATTTGCTAGACAGTTTAGTACATTGTGTCATTAAACATAAGTATCATCTACTTTGTAGTTTGATAGTTTGACTGACGTGTCAGATGACCTTTTCACATGATTATCTTGTTTAAACAACTCCAACTTCTTCAAACAAAACTCATAACTACTTCTATATTTACTTTTTTTTCCTATGCACCTGTAACTGTCTTCCCGTCAAGCAGAGTGCGTTGTGGAATTTTCCTGTTGGAAATGGTGTTGATTTTGCAAAGGTGTCAGTTCGTGGCTGGTTTTTATGTGGATGAACATTAATTAGCGTGAACAATAGGGATTGGGGGAAAATTCGATTTAGTGGTGTAGTGGCAAATCATGTATGGCCACACTGACACCAGAATCAATTTTAGTAATTTATACACTTTTTGCGTTTTTCGTTGCTGTTCCTCTATGATCCTGTAGGTGGTGTGCTTCAAACTATTAACACATTTACAGCATCATGTGTCCTGTTTTTAGAATTCTAACAAAATAAAATAATATCGAATCAGGACATTTATAAAGTAGCTATAGTAACAGAATCGGCACATACTGTAGGTATCGTGATAATATCGTATCGGTGGTCCCTGTTGATTCCCGTCCCTATTCAATCCTTTTTTCACATAGATTTTCTGTCATCTTTCCTGATAAAAAAAATATTTTCTTTACAATGTTTAAATGCAAATGATATCACCGATGAATATACTGATGAATAGACACTGGATCAATGTTATGTGTCGCTCTTTACCAATCTCCACACTATAGATTGCTGTTATGCTGTTTAACTAAGAATCCATAAAGGTTTAATCGATGTAGGAAAAACAAGCACAGGGCCTCGTGCATGGTCATTTCCCATCTCATGACATTCGACTTACAAAGTAAAAAAAAATAAAAAATGGACGCCTTCACGAGCGCATGTTTTTAATTTCCTCTGTCAGAGCCCTTTTTTTAAAAAAAGAAGGTGCTTTATCTGGACCTTGAACTGTTATAGGCCTGAGTTACCATTTGGTTCTTTTCTACTTTAGTGCACTTCAAACATTCCGTTCGAACATTTTCGTCCAAAATTGTAACACAGCTACAAGAAGTTATAGACACGAACCTTCTCAAACCAGTGCTTTACACTGTTGTCTGGTGATAATTAGCTGTGGTTTTGGATAGCTTAGTTAGGATTCTTTGCTTAACATACTATATGCATATGCATACTTACTTTCTAAGCTATAAGAAAAATAATTGAATCAAATAGTAGAGCTGATGCCGAACAGAGCAAATGAAACCTGCGAATGTTCACCAACCGAATTTATACTTTTGCTTCGTCACTGCAAACCACAAGCCAGCCTTTAAATCTGGATCTGTTTAGTCACAAGCCCCCGGTTTAACCAAGCTGAGCTTAATTTTAAGCATTTGAGCTTAATTATTAGGTTGGACTGAAGGCAACCTTATGATTAAATGGCATATAAGTTGAGCTGGAATTTAGCGTCCCAACCCACAAGTGCACTTTAGTAGTTACTTCCCCTGCTGCCTCTCTCTCTCTCTCTCGCTCTCTCGCTCTCTCTCTCGCTCTCTCTCTCTCTCGCTCTCTCTCTCGCTCTCTCTCCCTCTCTCTCTCTCTCTCATCCTCACTTACTGTAAATGACTCATGTGTTTTTGAACATGTTACGGCTACCATTGTTAGTGGCTTAGTTATGGCTTAGTCACTGCCATGCCTTTGTGTTTTGTGTGTACATGTGCACATGTGGGTGTGTGACTATGTGTGTGTGTTAGATAATCAAAACTGAAACAGGTATTACATGTTGCCGTTCTTTAGGATTTTGGAACCTAAATGGCTTTACACCATAATGTCTTGTTTGTGTGTGCGTGTGTGTGTGTGTGTGTGTGTGTGTGTGCAGTAACAGTAATCCTAACCCGCTTGCCCAGTACTTACCAGGATGTTCAGATCTGCAAAAGTCAACAGAAACACACTGTAGGAAGCAAAAAAAGCACACATAAATGCGCACTCGCGCGTTTGCAGCGTAGATAATCATCTTAACTGTTAAATTACATTCACTGAAATCTTACAGTGCACTAGACAAGCAGACAAACCTGAATTAGTAAGCACTATTTCCTCATGCTGGATATATATACTGGATCTTGGGAAAACATTAGGCGTGAGGTGGGAATTCACACTCGAAAGGTCACATGCACACACACACACACACACACACGCACTTCTTTAATGAGCAATATAGTGTAGCGAGGAAACCCACACGGACAAGGGGCAGGCGTGTGAAACATCACACACACACACACACAGCAACCTGAGCTCAGAAGGTGTGAGGCGGCAACGCTTTACTGCCGAGCGCGTAAGATGTTTTTGCTAAAAATCTCATTCGAATCTGTTCCTGCTGCGAGTCCCTACTCTGAAATTCTCTACACTAGTGGTGTCGGCCTACGTGAGGACGAAGATCCTGTGAAACACAAAAAAATAGTGACTTTTTTTTTTTCATGATGCTCACTGGACACAAAGAGACATAAACGATTTCTAGTGGAACTTAATACAACTATATACAAGCGCAGTATTTGTATTATTATTATTATTATTATTAGGGATGTCAGAACTAACGTGTTAACGCATGTGGTTAATCTAGAAATTTGAACGCATTACAATTTTTTTTTTTTTTTACACAGATTAATCATATGACCAAGTTTAACCCTAATCGCTTCCCATAATCGCTTTGAGATCATAAAACTGCATAATCTGTTTCCTCTAAGCAGTTTGTCACGCATCTGTTTATTCCAACATTGTACATTTATAATACTAGTAAAATTTTGTATTTCAAAATCCTGGTTAATCACTGGCTGTGACTATGATTAACTAAATAAAAAAGATTTTATCGATTGACAGCATTAATTAATATTGTACTTATTTTGAAAAGCTAGAATTAATTAGACAGGAGATAAATCAGAAAAGTCCTTTATTGGGGGGATTATTTGGTATTTGATTAAAGTAACTGGGTAATGATGCTATAAACTCGACCAGAGATAAATCATGTACCACTGATTACTTATTAAGTCAATCATAATTTTTTTATTAACACCTTTGTCCTGATAGGGTCGCTTTGGTTTAAAGGTCCCATATTTGGTTTGATTCAATTCAATTCAATTCAATTCAATTTTATTTGTATAGCGCTTTTAACAATTGGCATTGTCCCAAAGCAGCTTTA
>JAOVVA010000028.1:9397620-9421007 GCA_028565275.1 Leiocassis micropogon | reverse complement strand
GCAGAAGAGATGAGTGAAATTAGTTTATTCTCTTCAAGGGGAGTAAAGTATTCTAGGTTCTGATCTGACATGGCTAGTTTAACATCAGCATAAATTACATTGTTTGGTTTCAAAGCCTCAATTTTGTGCCTAATATTTACAATTTTATTATTAAAAAAGTTAACACATATCATATTTTCTCATCTCTTTAACAAGTTAACACAAGTCTCAGAGACCCCCCCCCCCAAGTAAAATTCCCTTTTTTCTTCTCATTCAAACAAGCTGTTTCTATGTCTATGTAAATGAGCTACAGCAGAGCTGACCAGCAAACCTTCTTATATGAGGTCACAACAGGGGGGAAAAAAGAATAAAAATGGGGAATGTTTTTGTTTTTCCTTTTTTGTTGTTGTATATCACATTTAGGCATTTGTCAGACGGCCTTATCCAGAGCGACTTTAAATACTTTTTATCTCATTATACACCAACCACTAACTGCTAATGGATAGTATTGCTCAGACTTTCTGCAGAAATATGAAAGATTTGCCAAAAATGGAGAATTTTATCTGGCAAGAGTTTTCATATGCATGCAGAAAAAGGAATTTGGTTTCACACAGAGCTATTCATTGAAAGCTAGACAAAGAAAGTTAGCTAAAGTCAGGTCAGAGAATACTCACTCACTCACCATCTATACCACATTATCCTGTATACAGCATCACGGGGAGCATATCCCAGGAGACTTTACAGGGTGCCAATCCATTGCAGGGCACACACACATACACTCCAGGACATTTGGGAACACCAATTAGCCTAATCTGCATATCTTTGGACTGTGGGAGGAAACCCACCAAGCACAGGGAGAACGTACACTCCATTCACACAGATCCCGAGGCGGGAATCGAACCCAGAACCCGGAGGTGCGGGACTACAGCGCTGCAGCCATGCGACCACTACGCCACCTGCACAAATCACATAAAAGAATTGCTGGAAACTCAAGATTTTGTTATTAAAATATAGAATCAAGCTTGTGAATCCTTTTAAAGGTCTCGTGACACAGGCTTAGAGCTTAATGTACTGTAGAAGCTGTAAGTCAGAACACTTTGAGAAATGGTGGTGTTCTCATATTCAGACCGCTGTCAAAGATTTGCTTAGAGGGAACATTCCGGGCCCTGTATTAAAGAGAAAAACAGAGAGATCATGTCTGTCAATACAGCTAGATCACTATCTTACGCTAGCAGTCCGGCTCCGGTGTGTGTTTTAAAGGCGCAGTAAAGCTACAAAACAGTCCCGACCCCTCCACAAAAAAAAATGCTGATTACAGCTAAACAATATCTTTGATTGAAGAATTTCGACCGCTCCGGAATCATTTATTATAAATACGTTTTTGAGCGGTTGAGCTTTCAGAGCTTTTTCTGGTCAAGCTTGTTCGGTCTATAGTAATCACACATAGACTACAGATGTGGTTGGAGATTAGGTTGAGAATGCTTTCGACAGTTCTTGACAGTATGTTTGTTTAACTAGAGCTGCATTCAAGGAATCTGGACTGGATGTAGTGCAGGAAGGGCCACTGCTGAGCTTCTGTTCACATCCTGTAATCTGAGCTAGTGATGTCATGGCTCTCTCTTTATCTCTATCTAGTTCGGGGTTGCTCTTTTTTTTTTTTTTTTTGCTCCCTTTGCACTCGGCGCTGTTTTTTCATCAGTGATTGTGGAGGAAACCGTACCCGCACAAAACGCACACTAAAATACAGAATGCACAGAAGGCAACGTGCAGTCTGATATTATATAGATAGTATATTATATATCATGTATATATAATACAGTATTCTGTGGAAAACAAACAAAGTGAAATCCAAGCAGTGGGGTTGGTCAGGCACAAGCTGACAGGAAACAGGAAGTGACCGTACTGAGGCTCAGCCGGATATCCTGCTTTGGCAGGGCGACCCCAACCATGGCTTTCCCTTCCTTTCTGTCTCTCGGCTTCTCACTGTCTCGCTCCATGTCTCATTTCGAGGTCGGATAGTAGCGCTGGAGTAAACAGCATGTGCTGGTCGGGGGAATGGGACCACTGGGATCGCTGGGAATACCTGGACACACAGGTGGAGTGCTGTCGCTGTAGTTCTGCATGAATTTTGTCTTGAACGGCAAGAGTGAGTAGGATCACCAGACTTGACTTCGGGGGTTACTGAAGCACTAATGCTGTTGCTGGTATGATGGAATGAGGTAGTTTGAAATGCTGTTAAACACAACTTCCTGGCTTACAAGAAGTACAGCAAGTACAAGTACTTTTTTTTTTTTTTGTCAAAGGGATTTAAGCACTGCCAGTTCCTGGAAAACAAGTACTGCTGTCTGAATGGCATGCTTTGTAGAGTCTTTCCAGCTGACTGCGTGTTTCACGTCTTTGATCCGACTGTATTTATTATTGCCGTGCTTTAGCAGTTCGTTTCACTTTTTTTTTTTTTTTTTCCGCAGGTCGTTGTTTTATTCGTGTTGCTGGCCGTTTGGTCTTGAAGCACAACCTCAGACACAACCACTTCTGTATTTCTTTTTCTTTTTAAAGCGTCGCTTTATGAGAAAGGTTCATGTGTTGGCTTCGTTAGACTTTGAAGTTGCCTTTGAAGCATGATTAAACACAGGGAAATACGTTTATAAACTTTTTTTCACAACCTTTTTCGAAGTATTTTAATCTAAGTCAGTTTCTTGATTCTATGTGAAGCATTTGCAGAAAAAAACGTAATTTCTAAGATTTTAAGGATTTTAAGGATTAAAGATTTTAGAATTTTACCCTGGCTCTTTAATTATTTTAAAAAATAAGTGATGCAGGCATAAAAATATCATAAAGTCAAGATAAGACTACTAATATGTAGTGTTTTTTTTTTTTTAATCTGTTACTTTTTTTTTTTTTGCATACGGTAGCAAATAGTGATTAGCTAGAATTGTGTTTTGAGCAAAATAATGACATTAAAACATTTAATATATACTGATATAATGCAGGTGGGACGGTGGTTCAGTGGTTAGCACTTGCACCTTCAGGTTCCGGGTTTGATTCTTGCCTCAGGTCTGTGTGCATGCAGTCTGCATGTTCTCTCGGTGCTTGGTGGGTTTCCTTGAGGTACTCTAAATTGCCCGTAGAGAAAGTGTGTGTGTGTGTGTGTGTCATGTCTTTCGTCCTATAGCAAATGACTAATGCGTTGCACCTGTTTTAAAAAATTATTTATTATTTATAGCATGGTGAAGAACATAGTGGCACAGCTAGACTTTTTTTCATCGTAGGTTATGATTCGCCATATACAGTTCCTAGCGTTTAGATGGTCAGATAATCTAGTTAGATAATGTAGCCTTATTTATGTTCTCTGTGGCAGTAGGTTAAGGATGACGATCATCCACTCACTCCTTTATAGTCTATACCGCTTTATCCTGTGTACAGGGTCGCGGGGTACACCCTGGACAGAGTGCCACACACACACACACACGAAAAGCAATTTGGGAACGCCAATGAACCTAATCTACATGTCTTTGGACTATGGGAGGAAACCGGAGTACCTGGAGAAAAACCCACCAAACACAAGGAGAACCTGGAGGTGCAAGTCGACAGTGCTAACCACTAAGCCACCGTGTCGCCTCCTGCAATTATTAGATATTATATTTATATATTATTATTATAATATGTTGACTTGTAGAATTTTAATCCACGTTTTCCAAAAAAAAAAAAGTAAAAATGACATCCGTTTTGTTTTATTGCTGTGGCACGATGGCAGAAGTCAAGGACGTGAACTCATGATGAAATGTCCCCCTGGGCTTTGTGGTATTCTGTAGTTGTTGCTGTTGTTGGCAAAGTTTTCCATTGCTACTTTTTTGAAAAACAGGGTACTCCGCCTACGAACGTAATGCGAATGCAGCTTTAGCCAGCCAGAGTGTCTTATCAAAAATAAGTGTTTTTTAAGCCTGTGGTGTTCTGCCCATTCAGGCTCAAGAGTGTTAGTTAGGTCAGGGTCTGATGTTGGGTAAACTGCAGTCAGTGTTTATCTTAAAGGTTTTCAGCGGGTTAAGGTCAGAGCTCTGTGGCTCTGTGCTGGACACTTTAGTTCGTACCTTGGCAACTCATGTCTTCTTGGACTCTTCTTGGACACAGGGCCATGTCATGCTGGAACATGCTTTCCAGTTAATGGAAATCTTTGTATCTATAGCATGCGAATACATAAAGGTGTGAAGGCTGTAGGTTTAGCTGCAGTATAGTGTCTACACGTCTGACAGTTTATTTTTATCATCAGTCATTAGATTCTTTTTAAATCTCTCCTACGTTTGTCTTCAGAGTGATCCTGGTGGGTTGTCTGTGCTGGAGCAGCTGGGTCTGGACCACGGCTCGGACTTTTCAGATTCAAGCGTGCAACAGCGGCTGGACGAGGAGCGCGAGAAGATCCGGCGCGAGATCCGCAAGGAGCTGAAGATCAAGGAAGGAGCGGAGAACCTGCGGCGTGCCACCACCGACAAGCGCAATGCTCAGCAGGTGGACAACCAGCTGCGCTCCTCTAACCGGCGTCTCCACTCGCTCCAAGCCCAGCTCCAGGAGCTGGATGCACATATTGTTGTTAAGGGAACGGATGAGGCTCGCGGTAAGTGGTTTCAGTTAAAGCAGAGAAAATTGTATTGTAATGACAGAAAGGAAACATTCGCTCTTGCATGTTAATGCTACATAGCTAGCAGTGCTCATTCATTACTACCATCTGTGGGGATTTTCTATGGTGGAACCGGCTAAATCTAGTCGCTTTGAAGCTGAATGCGTATCCCAATAGTCACTTAAGAGTCTTGATTATGCTCACAGCTGGAAACCCATCCATTGTGCCTGACCATTTCCCCCATACAAATGCACACAGAGAGCCAATTACTGACTCAAAACTGAGCAGACGTTCCGTTTAAGCCGATATTTATTCCCTCTTAAGCCTTACATGACAGCAGGTTCTGATAGTTAAGTAACTCTAACCTCTGCCCCCCAGATGATGTTCCTCGGTCTCCCGGCATGGAGAGCCGGGTATCTGCCCATGAGGAGCGCATTGCTGCACTGGAGAGGCAGCTTAACATCGAGCTCAAAGTCAAGCAGGGTGCTGAGAACATGATCCCTATCTACGCTAACGGATCTACCAAGGTAACATACGCTTACATGCACACAGTCAGCCTCTGTCTGTCTGAGCCTCAAATAAAAATTGTGTTCTTCTAAAGTAGAGGTGGACAGTATAGTAGAGCATCCAACAAAAGTTCCACTTCATGAGAGTTGCCTCTCTATCTCTGGGCACTTAATTTGAGTTGCAGTCTAAGACTTTATTGAACTTAAGCTTAAGTACCAGCTGTGGGAATTTTGTCTGATAAGCAGCTCGATCAACAAACGTAGCATCGCAAAATTGCTCGTGACAATAAAGCAGATCTTTGATGACCTTTTCTTATTTAGAAATATTAAACATAACATGGCCTGTGTGTGTTTGCCGCAGGATAAGAAGATGCTGCAGACCGCTCAGCAGATGCTCCAGGACAGTAAAACCAAGATCGACATCATTCGCATGCAGATCCGCAAAGCAATGCAGGCCTACGAGCACAACGAGGACATACAAGGTGTGTGTGTGTGTGTGTGTGTGTGTGTTCTCTACTACTGTACGTGAGATCATCACATGTACCTCTCTGCATGACATCGTGTGATTGCAGTTGAGCATTTTAACCAAAGCATTTAAACAGATCAATAAGCAGCTAAATCGTGTGTACTTATGGTGGAACATGGGTTTGTCGATATAGGAGCAAAACAGACTTTCTTGTATTTTTCATGTAGCCTTCAGGAATAGTTCTCCAGGCTTTTTTGACTCTCATTTTCTCGTACCTGAAGAGTTTCAAAGAAACTTTTTTTTTTGTAAGCCACCCAGTGACCTATGAATCATTCGCATAAAAAAAAAACTTAAATCTAAAAAAAGCAGATGATGACAGATGATCAGGCCGGTGATTAGTATACGTACTGGTGATGCTGAATGCTGTGTGGTAAGAACAGATGAGAGGGGAAATGAGGTCGCTGCCGAGGTTGTTATATAAAAAAGAATACATAAAATGTAAATTGTATCTTTAGCAACTTTGCAGTAACGATTTGTTCCAATTTCTTTAATTTAATCTACATCGTTTCATTTCATTTAAATATTTCATAATTAAATATTGTTCAACTGTTTAGTTCTTGATTCTGATTGGTTAGAAATGTTCTACAGCAACCGCTTTCCGTTGTGCAAAGCAAGTCTTTAGTTCACATTAATGCATTCATTTCTATATAGCAAAGAGTCTCCAGTGTCAGCATTATTAAATATTGCACAACGTCCCATTCTTAATTATTTCTCTAAAGCAATAAGTGTTTTATGACCTAATTAATCAAAATCGTGCAATAATACATTTTCTAACATCAAAAGGGACATAAGAGTCCAGACAGTTAAATCCGAATATTAAAGACTATGACGCATTGTTTGCATTTAAAGATAGAAATGTGAATATGTCTTACATTAAAAATATATACGCAGGAGTTGGATGCCCAGCTGGCAGACAATCGAAAGTATTAAAAGGCTGTTTGTGTGTGTAATGCTATTAACTGCACTCTACTGTATTACATCACTCACCTGCCAGAGCACAGAGGAAACACTGCACTTGTGCCTGGAGTCTACACAAACGCTGTGTTATTAACTCAGCATGTACACACACACACACACACACACACACACACACACACACACAGATATCCATGTCTGGTTGCATAGTCGTGTACAAGGTATCCAGAGACCGATGCCTTATTAGGACATAAAAGCATCTCTTTTCATCCAATGAGCACCCCGTCCACCCCCCTATGTATTCCTCACACATTCAGTTTCCTCTTTTAGTCCTTCTCCCTCGCACACGCGCACACAAACCCCTGGTTTTACCCCCTCTGTGAGAGAAATGTTCCAAACACTTACTCACACAATTCATACTGTAGCACCTGCACCACATACTGTATCTGGGTTTAGATACCAGAACCTTACAACACACACTCTCTCTGATTTTTTTAGTTTGTTCTGTCGAGCAACAACACACACATACACACACACATCCACACACAAAGTCTCCTAATTCTTCTTTTATTCCTTTTATACCACAGCAATTTGACATACATTTTTTCATTGTTTTCGTGTATTTGATTGTCGTTGCCACAGCAAAGAATTTTGTCCTTGAAGCGAATTTCTATCAGCTACTTCACCTTGGAGTCACTCCAGCTCCCAGACATTTCTCATCTTGTTATTTTCCCTTGACCTCGTTGGCTTTTCCTCCCGTTGTCGCCGCACTGTGCTAACGTTTTGATTCAGCCTGCTGGAACGGTTTACCATCCCGTCCTCCTTCTCCGTTCACACATGAGCGTTTTCGCTGTTTCCCCCAGGACTTGTTACTAAGTATTGTCTCAGGAAACTCTCCTGTGGAAAAGTGTGTATGAGAAAATGGTTTGATCTAAAGGCACTACATGAGAAATATCCTTGGTGGATGAAAGTGACCGGAAAAAACTTTGAATGTTTTACAGGAAAGCCCGACCCGTGTGGGATCGAGCTGAGGATCGAGGAGCTGAGGCATCACTATCGGGTGGAGCACGCTGTTGCAGAGGGAGCCAAAAATGTTCTGCGGCTGCTGGGAGCCAACAAAGTGCAAGATAAAAAAGCCATGTCAGAGGTACACACATATACAGTAGTGGTGGTGTAGTGGTTAGCACTGTCGCCTTGCACCTCCAGGGTCCGGGTTCGATTCCCATCTCTGTGTGCATGGAGTCTGCTGTTCTCCTCGTGCTTGCTGGGTTTCCTCCAGGTACCCCGGTTTCCTCCCACAGTCCAAAGGCCTGCAGATTAGGCTAATTGGCGTTCCCAAATTGCCCGTGTGAATGAGAGTGTGTGTATATGTGTGTGTGCCCTGTGATGGATTGACACCCTGTCCAGGGTGTACCCTGCCTCGTGCCCCAAGTCTCCTGGGATCGGCTCCAGGCTCCCCGCAACACTGAATACAGAATAAAGCGGTATAGACGATGAGTGAGTGTGTGGCCTCTGGTTGGCCCCACCAACCAGACTACTGAGCTACCCCTGACTACTGATCGGAAGGTTCTATGTTCAAACCCCAGCACCACCAAGTTGAGCAAGGCCCTCAACAGTCACCTGCTCAGCTGTATAATGAGATAGCAATGTCTCAAGTCGCTCTGGATAAGGGTGTCTGTTAAATACTGTAAATGTAAATGAGGACGGGTTCACTTAGAAACCATGACGATGCCTTGGAGGTGAACGTTGTGTTCGCTGAAATGCGTTTCCTGTCAAACAGTCGTACTTGTATTGATCAATACATTGGGTTTATTTATGGTCAAGCTATTCTGTTTCACCAAAATGATGATGGCTTCCTTTTCGAGTCTTGTTCCACTCAAGGTTTCATGTCATCTCAGTCACTGTTACCTCCAGCTTGCTCGAATTGATACAGCCGTATGGGAGTCAAGCTATACATTTTTTAAATTGATATTCAGAATCCTTATTCCTATGACGATGCTTTGTGCCCGGTGTCCATTGTTAAAAGCACTAGATGAATAAATTAACATTTAAATTAATTACTTACTTAATTAGTTTCTTACTTGGATTCGTTTGCAATCAGCAAATATATTTATGGATCTCTTCTTTCTTTTTTTTTTGGTAAGGGTGTGCATATTTTTTCCCTGTCTCATTTTATAAGATGCTGACATCACCCTTTCCTTATTTGTCTCTTATTTCATTCTAATTTTAATTCACAATACGTAGTACTTTATAAATAAATAAAGCTTTAATGCAAATTATTTAAATAGTAATAATGTATTAAATAATAAAAATAATAAAAGTAATAAATAATTAAGTTATAAAATCCCCTCAAGCTGATATTTCTCTATCTGTCTGTCTGTCTCTGTCTTTAGGCGCAGTGTCGTCTGAGCGAATCCTCACAGAGGCTGGATCTGCTGAGGGTCTCTTTAGACCAACGCTTGGCCGATCTGCCTGAAGATCATCCCAAAGCCTGTCTGATCAAGGAGGAGCTCGTCCTGGCCTCCTCACCTACCTTCAGTTCGCGTCACAGCACCCCCTACCTGCACAACCAGTACAGCACACTGTGCAAACCCTCTCCTCTCACCGGTATTTTAAGATGTTTAACTGTTATACTATTGTGTTGTATTATTGTCAAATTCTTACAGTTAATCCATGGTGTGTGTGTGTGTGTGTGTGTGTGTGTGTGCGTGTGTGTTAGGCATGCTGCAGGTGAAGTTACTAGGCTGTGAGGATTTGTTGGATGTGGTTCCGGGTCGTAGCCGTGGCAGCCCAGTGGTGTTGCCGTGCCACAGCCCCGTGGAGGCTCGCTCCTTCATGCGCAGCGGGAAAGGCCTGTACAGCCGCAGTGGCAGCGTCAGTGGCAAGAACACGCTGAAAACAGATGAGCTCTCCTGTGAGTTTGTGTTTGCGTGTGTGTGTGTTACATAAAAGTCATATACTGTATAAGATTTCTGACATTGTAAAACATATCATGTTTCTTTTTATTTACTGGGGGAAAGATTTAAGGCTTAGTATTTAGAACTATGTAATTAAAATATATTACATAAATAAATACAGAATTCAATATTTACAATATTTCCTTCCAGGATCAGGCGTTAAAATTATACATGGGGTGTTCGAGTCAAACTGGGAAAATCTTTCAAGAATGAAGTGTAAAATCTATCGAGAGATCTATCACAGGAGACTTCAATCACAAAGTAGAAAGTGGTGTTGAGACGCTTGAAACATTTGAAGGGTGCAGATGTTTTACAGAAGGCCATACATCCGTGATCAGGCCCGAGGCCGCTCGGAGCCCAATACAGTCATTCTCTCGAAAAACTCAGGAAAAATGGCCTGGTTTGATCACTAAAGGCATTCGTTTTTTGTAGGACAATACACAACTTCAGTACTGCCCACCACATGACTTTTACACTTTACAGGAACTCGGCTGGGAATTACTGCCACAACCCCAATACAGTCCAAGACATTTCCACATGTTTGGGCCATTAAAGGAGTTCCTGGAAGGCCAGACGTGAATCAGGAAGTCCGATCATGGCTCCGGCATAATGAAAAAACGTCCTACATGTACCTTGATCGTATCCAAGCACTAGTGAAGCGAAGTGTATTAGTGTAGCAGGGGATTATATAGAGAACAATAATTTTGTTTTTTATACACTGTACAATCAAAAGTGATGGTTCGACTTTAATGCCCCTCGTAGGTACAGTATATATAAAAAAAATTTCCAAGAAGTGTTTCAACAGATATAAATATCGAATAACTTTTGGTATTATTTCACACCAGCTTGTTACCATCGGTTATCAAGTTAACTGACCTCGGACCAAATGTTTCTACATATCTGTATATCCTCACATATTGGAATATAATTTAGGATCGGCAAAAATTCTTATTTGTACTCCCAAGTGCAAACCGTCAGCCAAGACCTGTTTGTGGTCTGACATTTGCATCTTTGGCTACGATGGTGTGTGACATTACAGCCACACACTGTAAAAATGTCTGAGATAGGATCTTGCTTGTTTGGTTAGGACACGGTGCGAAGTGATACAGTTTACAGACACGGATAAAACATTATCTGTATAGCTGAACTGCGTATACTGTATATCTTCAGCACACTCCAGCCCTATCAGTCTGTACTGGATGATAAGAGACACCATGAAGAGGCTTCAGCTTATCGAGAGTAGAGGAAAAAGATGGAAGTGGTGTGAATTAGAACTTCAGATTGTTGATACGTAATCATTTTTTTTATTTTATGGAGTAGTTTGTATGATAGTGGACTTATATGGAGTGGTGATGGTGGAATGTTTATAAAGATCATGTATTTCCAGAAAAGGTCCTCAAGCACGTCTTAGCCGATCGACAGCATTTGGACTTCGGGTGTTTGATTGTTTTTTTGTTTTTTTTACCGAACCGTTTTACTTGAGTTTGACGTATTTGAAGTGAATGGAAAAGATTTCACTGATATCTCCTTTGTGCCTGTGTGTGTGTGTGTACAGCGGAGGTGAGTGCAGTGCTGAAGCTGGATAACAGTGTGGTGGGTCAGACAGCGTGGAAGACCGTCGGAGAACAGACCTGGGACCAGACGTTCACCATAGAGCTGGAAAGGGTGAGTATTAAAAGAAATAATAATAAAATTCCTTATTAAGACATCACTGCTTCTTGCAATAGAGATGAAATAAAGCAGGATTATGGACGATTATCGTAACATATAGGGACAAAAATAAGCAACTTTCTACTGTATGGTGCAAACTCCAATGATGATGTCATATTAAAGTAGCTTTAAGTTTTCCACTGCAAGATGTAAATGTGTTCAGGATGACTTTGCGATTTCTCAGTAACATGACTAGCGTTGTTTTTCGCCTGAACAGAGAAAAAAGTGCGAAAGGCTGACGAGTGTTTGTAGCCGTCATACTAAAAAATGATAACAGGAAGTCGTTTTATGGATGTTTTCAAGTATTACATGCATGACACTCTTTTAAGAGTCATGCAGCAGCACACAGTCTGGAGAATGTTAACATGTTTTCTTTGTGCTCTGTTTGTGTGTTTGTGTGTGTGTGTGTGTGTGTAGTCTAGGGAAATGGAGATAGCGGTGTATTGGAGGGACTTTCGCTCTCTATGTGCACTGAAATTCCTGAAGCTTGAGGATTTCCTGGATAACCAGAAACACACAGTGAAGCTGGAGCTCGAACCACAAGGCTTGCTGCTGGCTGAGGTTCACACACACACACACACACACACACACACACACATGCTTACAAGCACACATAGCTTTACTTAGACATTCCTCTGAAAAACTTCCAACCCTCAAATTGTGTGTGTGTGTGTGTTTGTCTTCCAGGTGACGTTCTTTAATCCGGTTATCGAAAGGGTTCCACGCCTTAAGAGACAGAAGAAAGTGTTCTCTAAGCAACAGGGTAAATCCACAACCACCCATCATCCCACAGAAAAACATCTTTCCTTTAACCCCCGAACGCAATGCAGTGTCTCTCAATCAAGACATGCCTTTAGCTGCGATTCGTTCTTCAGTAACGCACGTCACACAGACGTGCTGATATGAAAGACACAGTGTGACTATAAACATGTAGCTGCATATTTTCCACATCTGCACCTCATCTGCTTTGAGCTTTTAGACCGACTGCTAATGGCTGATCAAACACCCCCGCCGGTTCACACTCCGTTAGGGTCATTTATGGATGTAGACTTTATATAACCATGTATAAAAATACCCAGACTTTAAAAAAAAAAAAAAGAGCATCAGGCAGTGAAAGGGGGGATTAAATGAGATTGGACGAATAAATAGAAGGAAATGAATGGATGAGCTCTCAGAAACATCTGCCGCTCCGTGGTGTGTTAAGTGTCTGCTATTTCCTTTGTGTTTGTCGACAGGTAAAGCTTTCCTGCGCGCGCGCCAGATGAACGTTGACATCGGCACGTGGGTGCGGCTCTTAAGAAATGCCATTCCGACCGTTAACAACACAGGAACCTACAGTCCCCATGCAGCTCACACAATACAGTCAGGGTAATGCAGGCACTAAGGATACGTTCATGCAACATAAAGCGCATATGCATAATGTATTGAAACTGTACAGCATATTTTACACACTGTGGATGATTATATTGTATATAACCTGAAAAAGGTTTTCATGCAAAAGGTTTCCATACAGAAATAAAGGAAGTGTTTTGTGTGTTGCATCACTGCACAGTTTTAATGCTAATCTGAAACGAGTTCTTATCACAATTCAGTTCAAGTGAAAATGCTTTCGTTGAGAAATTTGATTCGTCTGATTTGTCGTAATTAATAGAAAATAATAGTGTTTTTAGAAGTTTGTAATTAGCTGTGAGTTTGTAAATCACAGTGGCTTTGCACATCCAGGGTTGAGGGTTCGATTCCAGCATAGCGTCTGTGTGCATGGAGTTTGCATGTCCTCTTGGGTTTCCCCCAAGTAATCCGGTTTCCTCACACAGTCCAAAGACATGCAGAATTGGCGTTCCCAAATCGCCTGTAGTGTGTTAATAAGTATTTATGCCCTGCGATGGATTGGCAGCCTGTCCAGGGTGTATCCAGGCTTTCTGGGTGTACCCTGTACATGATAATCGGTGTAGAGAATGAATGAACATTAGTTAACTTTTCATTGTTAGTCAAAAACTATTTGTTAGCATTGCTGTGGTCAACATGAGAGGGCAAACATGCCAGCCTCGCCAGCCTCGCCAGCCTCTGCTCTACCAGGATTCAAACCCACAGCCTCAAGATAGATAAGGAAGCCACTTTTAGTTTTTCTAGTTCATGCACGGGCCGAGACTGATCTTTTCCTGTTTTTGTCAGACAGAAGACCTTTAACTCTAACATGCATCATTAAAACTGTCCTCTGGAGACTGTACGCTGAAATCAAAGCTCAGTGCTGCTGAGAAAATTTGCCTAAAAATATTAATTCTCGACTAAATTGTTTTTGACTAACAATGAAAGATTAAGTCATGTGAAGAAAAATGATTCAAGTTGAGAAAACTCAAAAATCTATTGCATCAGTATTTTGCCTTAATGTTTTGAGTTGTCTCATTATTTTACAGGAATATTCAGATATGCAAATATTCCTCATTTTTCTACCAATTATTATTATTATTATTTTTTTTTTATAAAACTCCAAGTCTGGCATTCTTTCACTTTCATTCCTTGTTTTTCGCAAATGGGAAATGCCTTCCTGCAAAAACACTTCATTCAAGATTTTTTCCATTGTTATTCTTTTGTCATATTCATATCGCAAAACTTTTCAAAATCTAAGACACAGTGATATTTCTTTCATAGTCGTGTACAGGGTAGGCCGTTTATCTGTGGTAGTCTCACTTTCTGTATGTGTGTGTGTGTGTGTGTGGTTGGATGGACCTTGTGTATGATATAGGGAGATCTCTGTAGAGAAACTGAGCCTGGACTCGGATTCCCCCATGAAAGTAGAACTCAGGAGAGACATGACAGATGGACAGACTCCGGTAAGAAACAACGGAGATGAACAACATTACGTCATGAGGATGTTTGTAATATCTATCCTCTATTGTAAAAACTTCAAAGGATGATATTACAGTGTTTTTGTTTGTATGAGGACATTTGATGTTTCCTCATGTTTCAGGAGAGACCACATGTTATTGAGCCATGCTCTCCTCAGGACTCTTCTACACCTCAACGACCCAACAGAACACACTCACTTAGCAGGTATACACACTCACACGCAGAAATATATACACATCGTCGCTGTGTTCTGCTTTTTTTGTGTGTCACAATGTGAATGAGTGTGTGTGTGTGTGTGTGTCTGCAGTAAACAGAAGAAAACTCCATTGGGGCTTCAGGATTTCAGGTTGATCGCTGTCCTGGGCAGAGGCCATTTTGGCAAGGTGAGTGTTATCCCTTGTTTTGTCTGTAACCTGCATGTTTTTTCTTTTTTTCCCCCCCTTTTCTAAACCTGTACATATGCTTTTTCACAGTAAATGACTTCTGTAAATGACTTTTCCAGGTATTGCTGGCAGAATATAAGAAATCAGGCTCGATGTATGCGATCAAGGCACTTAAGAAAGGAGACATCGTGGCCAGAGATGAAGTGGAGAGGCAAGTCTGCATCTGAATGCATTTAGAGTGTTATGAAAGCTGTAACTCACAACACGGGGATCGGTTGCTTCCAAGTACTGAAATGAATAAATCATAGGGAGAAGATGATCAGAAATGAGAAAGCCAGGTTGAAAAGGCAAAAACAGGAAATTGGGAAGAGCCGATAGATGGGGGGAAGTGTGAAATAATACCAGTAATATGAATAATTTGAAGCATCAAGACCGAAAAAAGTCGCCCACTCTAAGATTTCATTTAGTCACCTTTAGCTTTGATGTAGTGGCCGGTTCATGTCTGAAATTGATTCCTCACGCTCCCAGAACCACTCTTTCACAAGTCCTGGAATATGTCTGTGCTGTGCTCCCTTTATGTGATAACCTGTAATGTCATTCAGTACATTCAGGTCGTCAGCTGACTTCATTTTTTTTCATTTTTCAATAACGTTGCTGAGTCTTAGACCTGACCAACTGAAGCAACCCCAGATCACAACACTGCGTCCAGTACACTCACATACACTACGGCTTGTACAGTGAACCCGATGCATTATGGATGATGTGCATCGTTTCATGCGCTTCCCTTCTTACCCTGACACACACATCGATCTGGGATAGGGTCAATCTGACCTCATGACCTTTTTCCATTCCTCCAATCTTTATGCTCTCTAGCAAAAAGTTTTTTTTTTCTGGATTGGTGTCTAAAAAAAAAGTTCAGTCCCAATCCTGTGAGTTCTCATCTCATTGTGAGTGTATGGAAATGCTCTTACTTTTACTATTAAACATAGCTATGGTTTTCGCCATTCCATTTCACCATGTGTTTAAGTGATCTTCATTCATGATTTATTTTTCCCCAACCACATTTCTTCCACAAAGGTAATGGTTCAGCACTACCCTTCCAGGTTTTGATAAGGTGTTCAAGGATTCTTAACCCAGTTCTAGTCATTTCAAATCTCCTTAGTTGTTGTCTTTGCTTGATGCAGCCCAACAATTTGACGCTTCTGAAATGGCGACCTTTTTTTTGGGCAGGCAGTGTATACAGTATGTGGGTACAAACAGCTGAAAAGCGTTTGCTCAGGTGTTTAGAGTTCATAAGTTCAAATCTGGGTCACATATCTTGGAGGAGACACTCACCAGCCCTAGTTGTTAGTTGTTAGTTGGAAAGCTGGTGAGTGGGCGAGTATTGGCAAATAATGAAAACAAGGGGAAACCAATTCAATTTAAAATAGAGCCCAGCAATAATATCCAAAGAATGGCAAGACAGCATGGTCAATGATGCTGACTTGGTTAATATTCAGCCAGCGATGACCTCTAGTGGTGTGGTGTGGAATTGTCCATTCAGAGTGTTACTGAAATCGACTTTATTACAAAATGAAATGATGTAATGAACAGTATCATAATTGAAATGCACTACATATTCTCAGTCCTTACTGTCCTTTACTGATCTTGTTACTTCTGTCTCGTTCACTTCATCAGCCTGATGTGTGAGAAGCGGATCTTTGAGATAGTGAACACCTCTCAGCACCCGTTCCTGGTGAACCTGTTCGCTTGCTTCCAGACTCCGGAGCACGTGTGTTTTGTCATGGAGTATACAGCGGGCGGAGACCTCATGATGCACATCCACGCCGACGTATTCAACGAACCGCGGGCTGTGTACGTCGCCGATGCGTAACATTATTTCTGTGTGTGATGGGTAGGATTGAAGGTGCATCATGATAACTTGTGTCTGTTTGCAGGTTCTATGCTGCCTGTGTGGTGCTTGGCCTTCAGTTTTTACACGACAACAAGATCGTCTATCGGTACGAGACACGTCCCCTGCGTATGCTTTCTTTCTCTCCGTTTGTTAGAACCGTGAGATGGCATATTGACTTTGACTCTCTTAATATCCAGGGACCTAAAATTGGACAATCTGCTGCTCGACACAGATGGATATGTGAAAATAGCTGACTTTGGACTGTGTAAAGAAGGTGGGATGTGTAGTCCGAGCAAAAAAAAACATACTTAATAAAGTTACCCTTAAATGATATGAGATTACCTTTGGCTTTCTGTGTTACTTTTTTAAGGTATGGGCTTCGGGGACAGGACGAGTACGTTCTGTGGGACTCCAGAGTTTCTGGCTCCAGAGGTTCTGACAGATACGTCCTACACACGGGCGGTGGACTGGTGGGGACTCGGAGTGCTGATCTATGAGATGCTTGTTGGAGAGGTGAGCTTGTTATACTTCCTTGTTACAGCTTTTAGAGTGTGTATGTGTGTGTGTCCTGTGATGGATTGGCACCCCATTCAGGGTGTAAACAGGATAAAGCGGTATAGACAGTGAGTGATTAAGTGTAGCATTTTATAAACCTAGTTTCTATCCACCACATCTGTACGTAGAAAAGACATGCAGCATTAAAGCGTTAAACAAGTACTTGAGTGTTTTTCAGTCTAATCTCTATATATCACGTGTGTACTGTACAGTATGTGTGATAACCACAGACAACAGTTTTGACACGTCTCGCCGTGCTGAGACAAGAACAGAACGCTTGTTTACTCAAAACTCACTTGTAATAGATATCTAAGGACAGATGTTGAGTTCTATAACAAGTATTTTATTCAATATAAGTCAATTCTATAAACTTTATACTCTAAGAATGAAGCTTAGAATAAAAAAGACAAAAAGCTACACAGAATCTAAATATAGTACATAGCAAATGTATTTAGAATTTAGAACACTAATTCTAATTAGTAACCCTAATTGTTATGTAAAAACGTCTAAATGATATAAAAACCCTTAAAGTATAATTTACAGATAGGCTTGACTAAATCATTTCTGAAAACTGTGGAAATGTGTTTCTTGTACAATAGTGCCCAAAAGTATTAAGACTAGATAAGCATGCAGTACATATGCCATACAGTATACTGTAGTATAGATCGCAGTGGTATAGATTTCACTAATTAGTGAAGACAATAGAGATTCTATTGTCTATAATAGAGGCCTGGTTCACCTCCGGATCTAAACCCTACAGAAAACTGAAAAACTAAATTTTTTTGATTGTTATTATGACAATAATTCCTTTTAACGAAAGCCCTTACACTTTTATTATAAGTGGGTTTTGCGGAAACAGATTATTATTATTATTTTGTTCTTTTCTCGTGTTGATATTCTTATTTTCCTAATCACAGACATGCACTACTGGTGTGATCATGTAATTAAAAAAAAAATTCTTGATTTTTCTTGAACATGGAAACTTTTATCTTGCGTATGTTGTGTAAATGCCGGTTCCAAAAAATATATACCATTCTTTACTAATTTGGTTCTGAGGAAATAAATGTTTACTTCCTTTTTTTGTTTTTGTTTTTGTATATGTTCTCTTTTTCTCTCTTTCTAGTCTCCATTTCCAGGAGATGATGAAGAGGAGGTGTTCGACAGCATAGTCAACGATGAAGTCCGTTACCCACGATTCCTGTCGTCAGAAGCGATAGGAATAATGAGAAGGGTGAGTTTGTAGTCTGATTATAAGATTTAAGCTGATTTATAAGTTATCTGCAGGCATGTACTGTAGATGGTAAAGAAATGTTATCCAGTGCTAAATTGCTACCGATACGTGAGACGGGATTCTGACGGTGTGTTTTGTGTCAATCGACAGCTGCTGAGGAGGAATCCGGAGAGGAGGCTGGGCTCTGGAGAGAAGGATGCTGAAGAAGTTAAGAAGCAGCCTTTCTTTAGGGTAAGCGAAAAGAAACATCTCACTTTTTAGGGTTTTCACCAACATTTATACTATTGTTAACATTATTTAGGTATTTCAAAACTAACTGACAGCTATATCATGACAGTCTATGGTTGGGAATGAACAGGAACCACCAGATGAGATATTATCACGTTCTGATCAGGTGGTTCCTGCTCCTGTCCTGATTAAATCTGTATCGCGACTCCGTTAGTATCACGATTTTATAAATATACTAATATTTTTTTTTAGATTTTGTTACAGTTCTAAATGAACTAAGAAACTCCCACAGAGGTAGGTATCCTATGCCGCCTGCCAATCTGTGAATAGTTTAGAGTGTGCCACCTGTAGGATTATAGAGGAACAGCAACGTATCACCACCTCAAATGCAAACTTAAAAATGAAGAATATAAATAAAGAATAATAATTCAAAATAAATAAATTTTTGAGTCAGTGTAACAAGACATAAGTTGCCACACAAATAATTCATAAAAATCATAAAAGATACATAATCTAATTATTTCCCCCACGTCTAATATCGTCCCTGTATTCAGAAATTTTGGAAAAAAATCTTTCAGTTAATTTCATGTTCCTATAGATTTATAGGCAAATTGTCTATTCTACATATCGAATGGCAAGAAGAAAAGGCTGATTTATTTCTGTTCGTTGCAAGTCAAACATGTTTGTTGTCTTAAAATGAAAAGGAAATTCAAGGACCTTCTTCAGCATTGAATCCAATGGCTGGGGTTTGGGCACTGGGAGGGATGTGAACTCCTGCATGGCAGGTGATAAAAACCTACCACTGAGCTACCAATGCACATTATTTTAATAATGATATTTCAATAATAATAATAATAATAATAATAATATAGTCCCTGTAATAAGGTGAAACATGGGTGACAACGTGTTTATTATACTTTATACAGGAAACACATAGGACATATTATTGTTACGGTCCGACTACTACAAATTTTCAAGATCAGTAGTACTTCGACTTAGTAGCATTGCGACTCCAATGTGCTCTTTAATGCTGCTGCCAGTTTTGGGCTTTTTGATAAACATAGACTAAAGTCCAAACATTATGTCAGTATTTACTAGGAGAATGTTCCTCATATTCAGAATCAAGTTACTCGCCTGCTTAAGTCTGCTTTTATCTCTGCCATGTACTGTAGATCACACGAATTACCTGTTAGAGTTTATACCTGGGATCATGGTGGCTTAGTGGTTAGCACAGTTGCTTCGCATCTCCAGGGTTGGGGGTTTAAATCCTTTCTCCACTCTGTGTGGGGTTTGCATGTTCTTGCTGTGTTTAGTAGGTTTCCTTCAGCATTTCAAAGACATTCATAGGTGTAGGTTAATTGGTGTTGATTGATACCCCATTCAGGGTATAAAGCGTTCCCTATGTTCCTTGGAACTGACTCATTTTACAGGATAATCGTTATGCATAACGGATGCATGTATAGGTCCATCCAGGCTGCCAAATTATACCTTTACAATTGAACAATATCCAAACTTCCACCTTTTTTATTAAAGCTTATAAAATAGCACTTGATCCAGCATATGTAGTTATGTCTGAGGTCTGCTGTTTAGAATTTCACTATTGAATCTTAACTAGATGTGCGTACTGTAACTCAGCTCTTTCTCTAATTCCTCCTTGTAGAATATGGACTGGGAGGCGCTCCTCCAGCGTAAACTTCCTCCCCCGTTCGTTCCCACTATTGGAGACAGAGAAGACGTGAGTAACTTCGATGAAGAATTCACGACGGAGGCGCCCACCCTCACGCCGCCGCGAGAACCCCGCGTGCTCTCGCGCAAGGACCAGGAGAGCTTCCGTGACTTTGACTACGTCTCCGACCTCTGCTGAGCTCCTGTCACGGTCGCAGACAGGTCGTCGCCTAGGATTGTTTTTGTTTTTTTTCCCACTGTGATAATATGAAGAGAGACGGCCATAACCACTACACTGTGACTCAGCGAAGTCGAAAGGCCATTCTTTAGGACGGCTCGAGGGTTAAGAAGGAGTTTTACACTGTGATGGGGGATGAACGTGGCAAAAGACAAGAAATGTGACAGGACTCTTTCTGCATCTGCCAGGCGCTTCTGTACCGAGCGCCGTATGAGTGAGATCGAATCCAAACCAAGTACCGGACCTGAGCAAAGTCACAGGACACGACAGCGGCTCTCTCTCGGACAGTCCCAGGACATGAACGCATAACTTTCCAGTAACAGTCCTAACCACTGAGCTAACACTGCCCATTTGAAACCAGTTCAAATGTAGTCGTTCTTTATCGTCTCTGCCTTTCACCTCAATGTCATTTAGTAACAGATGATCCTTTTGCTTTCTTTCTTGCCTGCCTTGATGTTTTTAAACCCACTGAAACTCTTTTGCATTTTCAGATACCACGGGAGAGCCTTAACTTTATACACTGTCCTTTTAGAATCTTCTAAAAATCTTCTTAAAATCATCTAGATGTCTTCTAAGCATGATAATTGAATGGAATGAAACTAAGAAGGGTCTTGTAAATGGTTGGAGGGATCTAATAAAGGATCCTGACATTCCCAGTGATATAAAATAGTGCTACATACAGTATATGACACGACAGAAGGTAGAATGAGCATAAAAGCTTATAGTGGTTACAAAAATGGATAAAGTGTCAAATACTCCAGATAAAGAACATCGTGCATGTTTATTATACCACCAGCTATGAATGAATATCTGAAAACGGACAGATTTAAGACCAAAAACAGTTTAAAAGAATGGCAAAATCTGATCCTGTGCTTAAGGTAACATGAGCATTTAAAGCTCAAACTTAGACCAGGGTCTTATTAAGGTTCTCAATACTATAGATGGATGTTTTAGTTATAAGTGTACGCCATAATACAAGAAGATTTGTCTCATACAAACTTTGATTACAATCTGAGATACCGCTACTTTTAATTTGCAAATAATAATGATGATGATGATGATGATGAAAAAAATTATTTTAAGTATCCGAGTTACATGCGAAGTTAGTTAGTCCAGTACCTCCAAAAAAAATTCTACTTGGATCCACATTTGCTGTGAGATCTTAGCTTACCTTTTTTTTCTCTTCCCTTAATGAAGGACGCGTTTTTTGTTTTTTTTAGCTCTTGTGCTTTTTCTTGGTTTTAGGTGGAAATATGTAGCAAATTCAAGTTTTTTTTTTAATAATCCTGATTATGTATTGTTCAATTTAAAGCCGTTTTATATTTCCCCATCTTTGGAATCACTGGCTTGTGTAATGTAAAGTTTTTTTTTTTCTATGCAAAATGGAGTTACTTTTGCATACCACACAGATATAAATACACTGTGATAAACTTGTAGCACAACTTCTTAGTAGACCTTTTGCCTGCAGACTACATTAATGTCTGTGTATCAGCCATCGCAGCATCCGGAAAAGAAAATCAGACTAAACTCTGTATCTGTTTCCAGTGATCTGGAGGTCAGTATGGATGGTGTCTATCCAGTGTACACTTATTACACAAAGTTTAAGATGATCTCTATTTATAAAAATGTGTTGTACAAAACTTTTGTGTTTGTCTATACATACATACACGCATATATAAAGAGTCAGACTTTCTTGTGTTTTTATTATAGTCTTAAGGAATAGTTCTCCAGGCTATTAAGCCACAAAGTGAACTATGAATCATTCAAGCATAAAAAAATCCATCTAACTTAAGGCATGAACCAGTGAGAAACAGGTACAGATGATGACAGATGATCAGGCCGGTGATTAGTGTACTGGTGATGCTGAATGCTGAGTGGTTAGAATAGACGAGAGGGGAAATGAGGTCACTGCTGAGGTTGTTACATAAACTTTTACTTAATTTGAAGAAATTAGAGGTGACTCAAGAATTTTGCATCGTATTGTATGAATATTTAAAGACACAAATACTCTAGAAATTTCTTTTATTTACTCACCCATCTTCAGTAACTGCTTCTCAGAAACACTTTCATGGCCTGAGGTCAGAATATATACAAGGATGGGATGCCAGTCCTTCACAGTGCACCATTCAGACACTTTTCACCAGTTCTCGTGTCATCAGTTCTCGTTTGCATCATGCTTCCAAAAGGTGGGAGAAAACTAGTTGGAATTTTTAGTTATTTTATGCCACTCCTTGAATAGTCTTTCCCTTTAAGCAGCAATGCTTTACTTTCTAAGAATCCAGGATTTAAGGACCTCACTGGTATTATAATAATTGCATTATAACCACTCTTGTAGTTGGAAAAAATCTTATAATGTCATTTGAGATACACTCTTGTCAGCAGTTTAAATTAAAACGAGTTTGTGATTTGAGACACACCCGACTATATACAGTGTGTTGGTATTTCATCACACAGTTACAGTATGTCTCGTCATGTTAATTTCTATAAAAAGAAAAAGACCGCAGGATATTGCAGCAGCTGCCATACCTATGCATATGTGTAGTTATAATGGTTTTATTGAGTTGTGTTTTAATGTGAATTTTTAATTGTGGTAAATAACAGTCCTTATACATGGTGTAATGTTATGATAAACACATTTATCCTGCAACTCGAATCCCAGAAATACAGTACTAAGAAATGTATTTATCCCTTAAAAAAGCTAACACTCTTTAAGGTGGAGTTTTAGTGGTTTTAGAGTTCAGCTTTGTATGGTCCAGGTTCTCGCCTCAGGTCTGTGTGTGCCTGGAGTTTGCATGTTCTCCCTGTGCTTGGTGGGTTTCCTCTGGGTGCTCCTGTTTCCTCCCACAGTCGAAAGACATGCAGATTAGGCTAATTGGCGTTCCCAAATTGCCCATAGCGTAGTCCATTAGTATGTCCTAAATGATTTCCAGGTGGTTTGTAAAAATGAAGAATTTTAAAAAATCAACCATCATACAGTGCCTTTAAGTCTTGTAGGTAGTAACATACTACCTTAATAATAGTTCGTAATACATAAGGTGCATTAGATAAGATTTGACAAAATCCAATCATGTTGTTTAGGTGGAGATGAAAAATATTTAAATGATTCCCTTCTTCCATCCATGAACACAGACCAGTGGTTTA
>JAOVVA010000028.1:9373667-9386299 GCA_028565275.1 Leiocassis micropogon | reverse complement strand
GATTGAGCGACACACTAATGGAATCACTGCTGTAAAGTCAAAATAAAACAAATTAACCTGCACTTTACCTTTGAAAAACGCAAGCACGGATGTTGATTATACCAGTGAGAGAGGCGCACTAAGACCCAGCAGGGGAGACGATTACCCACAATTCCGCAGCGTAAGAGAGAGAAAAGTCGTTGGCTCGGTTGTGATCACGTGATGCTCGGCGTTAAAACAAGAAGCGCATGCGTGATACATGATATTCGGTACTCGTAAACCAGGACTTGTTCGTTTTCCAAGTCAGAATTTATTAAAAATTTTTGCTCGTCTGTTCTGCGTTACTCGCAATCCGAGGTTTCACTGTATAATTATAGTGTCTGTATGTATATACACTTCGTATACACTCCCCTCACCGTTTCCCTTCACGCGACAGGAACACAGTTTCATCCGTCGCTACGAGGTGCTGGAGGTGGACGTAGCAGGCTGGTTTCAGACGGTGATGGAGCGCACGGAGTCTCCGCGCAGCAGCCAGTGCTACAGCCAACACCAGCTCCACTCGCTGTTCAGCAGGTAGCCGCAACACGCGGAGGCGGACGGACGAAGAGACGGGGACGGACGGATGAGGCGAGAGCGCGGAGGGCTGTGTGTGTATGGGAAAGAGGAGTGGGGACAGAGGCTGGTTTGAGACAGATGAAAGTAAAGATGACAGACAGACAGACAGACAGACAGACACGGGCAAGTGTGTTGTAAATTTGAAACCTATTTATAATTTTACTTTTTTTCTCTCGTTTATTTCTTTCTTTTCATCCACCACTCTGGGACAGACGTTAGCCTTAGGAGTTGCTAGTCGTGCACGTTCACACGTTTAGTGTCATACACCTTCACTACCGTTATAAGCTATAGAGCACTGTACAGTGTAAAGCGACAGCTGTGAATATCATCACGTATTGACTTTTTTTCGAATCAGTGTAAGCCATATGGCTGCGCGGTGTGTGTAGCCGCCCTGCATAGTGTGTGTACATACATGTTTTGTGTTCGTACAAAATGATACTGTGTCCTTTATACCGCGGTCATTAGCTCCACATCCTCCATTAGCCCCTTACTCAGGGACTGAACAGAGTAGTCGAACAACACTGAGCCAAGATGTGTGTGTGTGTGTGTGTGTGTGTGTGTGTGTGTGTGTGTGTGTGTGTGTGGTTGCGCGTGTAACAAGTGCGCATGCGTGTACATGTTTCGTGCATTCGTGAGTAGTCTCATTAGATCAGAAATGTAATATATGTGCGAGTCCTCCGTTTCCTGGATGTCCATGGCTGTTTAATAACTCAAGGAGAATAGATCCATCAAATAACAGATCTAACGCACAGATGGAAAATAAGGACTTGTTAGAAAATAGTGCTTCAAAGTGATCGACTTTAAACCTTTGCTGATGCGAAGTTATTTTGGTGTAAAGACAAAATAATAATAAAAAAAAATTAGTTTAGCATTTAATCTAGATTATACTTTTTTATTTAGTTTTTTTTTTTATCATACACACCTCAGGAGAGTTATAGGTATGCAAGCGGGAGCAATACGGAAAGGCGAATTTATTCAGCTGTTGAAGATGATGCTTTATTAGAAGCGTTCCTGGTTTTTACCGAATCTTGCGATCAGTATCCAGATCCTTGCAATGCGACCCAATCTGAGGAGTTTGTTCTATCACAACGCCATCAAGACAACGTTGGACAACGTTAGGGAAATCATTCAGTCATTGCTTTTCAGAGTTCACCGAGGTCAAGGTAGAACCGGTCCTCAGAAGAGTCATGAACCTCTCCATAGTGCTTTTCCGATAGCGGTTTCAGGAACCGCTTTGGAATAGAGTGTAAAATGATGATACTTTCCCGCAAAGAAGATAAAGACAAGTCGGAACGAGAACTACGGATAAATTCCATCTGACAGCCAACGTAACATGTTTGGTTTTGTCGCCGTCTATCTCCATTAGACTATCTCCTTATCTCCATAATGTTTCCATTACATTACCTCGTTCCATTCACGTTCTGATTGTTAGTTTCACGGAACCAAAGCGTTTTATATGTTTTTTCCCTTTCTTCTTTTTTTTTTTCAGTTTCTTTCCCCCTTCCTTCCTTATAATCCCATGTCAGCAGTCCACAGCTTGCAGATCAGCCATATTTCCCAGAACCAAAGCCGTAGCTGAGAAGCCAGTGCTCTTCTAAGCCAAATCCGTGCACGAGCGAAGAGAGAGAGAGAGAGAGAGAGAAGAAAGAAAGTGGGGTAGGAGAAACGGGACATGGTACGTCGACAGAAGGATCAGTACGAGTAGACATATGAAAGGAAAGTAAAGGAGGTTGGGAAAGTTGCCCAGGAATGGAGAGATGGGAAAGGAAAGTGTGAGTGGAGGACTGAAGGTTTTCTCAGTGTGTATCCTTGATGGTTTTAAGGTTAGTGTTTCCACAGAAAAGCTTTCCACAGTATCGAACCATTATACCCGTTTTTTTTCTTTTTTATTATTATTATTATTATTATTATTATTGTTTTATTACTAGGAACGATTAGTGTCTTATTTTTATCATCATTCATTATTGTTAATTTTTTTGTTATTCTTATGAATATATTTATTTATTATTACTGCTGCTACTTGCTTTTGCTTTAGATGCTGCTGTTGATATTTATTTTTTTCCCCCTTTTTTTTCTCTTTTTTTTGGTTCCCCAAAGGACAATAATAGTTTTTTTTAACTTTTTTTTTCTATTACTTTGTTTTTCTCCCAAAACCAAAAAAAAGTGAAACATTGCAATGTCTATACGTTAACCAAATATCCATGCTTTTTTTTTTTTTTTTTTTAACATATATATCTAGTTCTAGAAATTTCCAGTCACTTCACAATGATGCAAACACAGTGTTTCAGTTTCCTAGCTAATTATTGGTAGAACAAGTATTAAAGGTGCGAGTGGTCATATTTATATAAGAGCTCAATTTCAGCAGTTAGCTGTAACCATGTACTTTGGTGTGATTTGTGTTAGCTTGTGTCAGTCTGTTCCGTCCTGTGGTGGATGTAGCGTTTTTGAAATTTCCCTTTTTTTTTTCTTTTTTTATTTATTTATTATTATTATTTTTCTGTTGAAAAGGAGGCTTTACGGTTTCAAAAGCTGCCCTATAACTGGCCCCCAGACTTCACACTTTTCCACCATTTTTGCTCAGCATATCCTACACTAAACGCACTATAAACGATCATCACGTGTACAATCCCCGAACCTCGCCGGCTTGCCCCGCATGATCACGTCGTGTCAGTCAGTCGCTTGCTCGTTCTGTCTGTAGATCTTGTGACTGAAGCTGTCCTCCGTATCTAACAAGACATCCTAAAGCGAATTAATGCTGAGTCATCGCGGAGATCCTGACACTCCGGTGCGGCTTGCGCAGCCACCAGGCTCGCTAAATTTCCCATGCGGATAAGAGAGATGTGTGAAACAGCTGCAGCCACGTTCACATTTCCACACACTTAACCAGCACGAGCAGTTAGAGAATACATGCATTCACTGAGTGCGTTTACATGCATACTCATAATCCGATTATCACCCCAGTCTGGATTGTCCAGGTGCGCGTGTGGATTAACATTGCTCATGGAAATGGCACGCTCTGTTTTAAATCGCATCATGTACATTTTAAGAAACTTGCTGATCACTTGCTGATGACATGTAGATTTCATGTCAGTAATTGGATTATTTAGCGATTAGGGGAAAAAATCGATTCAGTGATGTATCGCGATTCTTTTGTAGTCAACACGCTGACTACAAAATCGATATTTTTAAAAATAATGTTTTCAATTATATATGTTTGCATTTAAAGTGGTGCAACATCGCTCCATGCCTCTGTAATCCTACAGGTGGCGCTCTCTAAATATGTATGCAGCGCAAATCCTGTGACGTTTGTGAATGACATACCAGAGAGAAGTGCTGCTTGGCACAAATGTAACTTTTTCATCTAATGAAATTTGACATTTCTTTTTATACTCTTGTATTTAAAGTAAGTTGTATTTTAAGTTTACGCTTTGAAGTTGCATTCAACTTTTTATTCGTTTTTTTTAAAGCATAGTTCAAAGTTTTTAAATTGTCACGCAATTGAAACAAATTGTATTGCAAATGCAGATATTTATAAAAAGGTAATACTTGAAGAATCGCAATACTAATCGAATCAGCACATAGGTATCATGATAATATCGTATCAGACGGTCCAGGCTCCTTAATACGTATAATGTTTAATTTTTCTAGATTTGTGACTGAAATTTTAATTTGTCTTTTTTTTTTTTTTTTTTTTTTAAAGCCGACCACCATATAATTATTTTCAATTAGTGTGAGGTACGTAAATTAGAATCTTGCTGTCTTTTCTTGCTGTCTTTTACTTAGTGTAAGTTTTGATCCGACCGGCTTGATTTTCCCCCATAAAAAAAAATTCTGTGGAAGCAAATTTGTTCATTTGAAATTCATGGTAATGTCGTAAATATTGCATTATTGTATATGCTATGAGGAAAAAATCAGCATGGCTTTGTAGATTAATGCTTATGCATTTTAATCAATCTTTTGCCGTTTTTGTTGATCAGGTTTCGTTTCTGAATCGATTCACGCTTTTAAATGTTGAGTGATTTAAAATGGGAAATTTCTTAAAAATACATCACAGTTTTTTGTTGTCAACACATTCCGCTTCCATCTTCCGCAAGAGTAACAACGCTTCTCTTTCTTTGGAGTTCATGGGTGCTTTGTGCAATACTGCCATCTACTGGCATGGAGTGTGGGGGCAGGTGAAGTATTGCAATAATAAAAAATATAAATCTGCACTCCACCTCTGATTTACAGCTCGGCTATTTTCGATGAAATGCTCACAAGCTACCTGGTGTATAAAGTAGCGACTTCCAGATTCCATGTTTAGAAGCGATCAAACAGGAGCCCAGGGAAAATGACTACTGTGGAATGGATCCAGTGTTTGGGTCCCAATTTAGACACGTTGCTATTAAAAATAATGTGTAGCAATTTTACTTTAAAAAAAAAAAAAAAAACAGGAAAGGTTAACATTATCATGCTGTAAACATTGACACATGATCGGATTATTTCGTCCATGTAAACGCACTCAGATAAACACCTAGATGAATTTCTTTGCACGTTTAGAAATGTAAAGCTGTTCTCCATGCTCTCTCTTGCCCTGTACCATTAATACACACATATACACACACATACATCCAAGGAAAGCTCACGTTCTGAGTGTTAATGTTCCAGTTTCCCAGCTGTACCTCTCTTCTTTTTGCTGACACTTTTATTCATGTAATGTCAGGATTGTCATTTTAATTATTTTTTTAATTTAATTTAATTTTTTCTTTATTGTCAGTGCTGTGAGCATGTGTGTGCACGTTTTTCATTTCCGATGAGCAGTACATGACCTCAGCCTCAGTGGAACGAGAAGCAGAGATCACACCAGTGCCACTGCTTCGATAGAATTAGTGTGTGTGTTTGTGTGTGTGGCATGTCCTCCTTCAGCGCTGTACAATAGGTATTTTTCCCCATATCTATAAGTAAACCAAATATTCACTATGCAGTCAGTCAGTCAGCTTGTTCAAGCCCCAAACCTCCTGTATATACACAGACACACACAGAGACAGACACACACACACACACTGTGGTGAAACCTCCTTTTGTTGCTTTTGTGATGGACTTCTTTGCCTTCAACTAGAGGAGAGAATTAAAGATAGAGAAGTGTTTCTTCTTTTCTGTTTGATTCATGTGTGTGAATGAGCTGACATATTTAAGGATTGTATCGGGGTGGAAAGGGGGGCGGGGTTTGGGTGGGTGTATGGACATTACGGGGCGGGGCATAGACCAGGGATCAGATTGTCCAATGCTGTAAAGTGTATCAATTGCATGTTATCTCAGATGTAACTGCCATTGATTTGACTTATTGACGGGATGGGAGGGAACAGGGGCATAAAACTATCTTTATTTATGATTTTTACATATTATATATATATAAAATTATATATTCTGTACCAATTTGTTTTTTTGCATTGTTTTTTTTTGTTGTTGTTAGAAAAAGACACACTTTTGCTTTGTTCTTTTACCTTGTTTGACTCGATTTGCAATATGACGTTTTTACTTTTATTGTCGCTTGATTTCAGGTTTTTTTTTTTTTCATTTATGTTTGTTAAAGATCACCGTCACTGTTCTTTTTTTTTTCACGTACCATTTTTCGTGCACGTGCAGGACGAATTGGTTTAGTATTTTATGCATTTAGAAAACCAAAACGTTTCTCACGGTCGCTACGTCGCAAGGTGAAGATCTTCAGGGTTTAGTCTCGCACCAAACTGATCAAAGACATCATGATGGTCTGACAGAAGGACAGCGTATGATGACGGCCAGCTTGACTTCTTTTAGAAACATCATGTCAAAGGTGTGTCCTTTTCTTTTGAAGCCGAGCGACTTGTTCGTCACCTGGTTTTTACCATGTAAAATTAATTATTTTTTTTAACTGTCTCTAGACAATTATCCCATGTGTGTATTTGTGTGTTCTCTGGTCATTATTAGGTTCCTTCATGCTGTATAGAGTTAAATGTCACCGTTCCAAGCTGCTGTTGCTTTCAGACTAATGGAATGTATCATTTTAATATCAAAATTTCCATCTGAATTCCATCTCAGATTCAGTCTGCTGTCTACAGTAGGACGTGTCACTGATCATCCCAAATTTATACCATAGAACTGTTAGGGTTTCTTTTCCTTTTTTTTTGTGCCAACAGCTGTAATTAGGCTGCTTTATTCTTCTGCTTTAGAAACGTTCGAAAATCATCCGTCTGATGAGATTTATTTCGGTTTAACTTAACATGTGCTGTAGTAAATGATAGAAATCTAAAATTTCACACAGCCCTGTTTATGGAACAAAAAAACCCATTACAGCATTATACATGTTTTTGTGTTTCTCTCCATTTCCCCCCCTCCCTTTATATCCCTTTTATTCTCATTTTGTCACTATTTCAAATGAATTCAATGCCATTATATTGTGAATACCTCAGGATTTTTTTGAGAAGAAAAAAAAACATTTAAGAACTTAAAACACAAATAAATCCAAAAACCTACAGATCTGTTGTTGTGTTCTTATTGGTTTTTTAGTTAACTTGTGTTTAATCAAAATTGGAAAATACAGGTAGTCCTCGACTTATGAACATCTATACCGCTTTATCCTGTATTCAGGGTCCCAGAAGGCTTAGGGCACGAGGCGGGGTACACCCAGGACAGGGTGCAAATCCATCGCAGGACACGCACACATACACTCACACTAATTTGGGAACGCCAATTAGCCTAATCTGCATGTCTTTGGACTGTGGGAGGAAACCGGAGTACCCAGAGGAAACCCACCAAGCACGGGGAGAACATGCAAACTCCATTCAGGAACATTCAAGTTACGAATTTCCTCAGATACTAACAGACCACAGTTGTACGTCCGGTTCAATCATGGAAGTAGCTCGCGTGCATTGTACAAAAAATAGACACTACGATGCACCAAATACCAATATTTACAATTATATACAATATTTTCAGTGTGTAAGGGAATGTATAAAATGTGGTATATTGTGTGTGTGTGTGGGGGGAAAGTAGTCGGTTTTAGTGAATCGGTCCAGAAGCACAATGATGAAAAATGGCTGCCCTGTAACGCTGTCCTGATGAATAATCCTAACTTTGGAAAATCCACAACCAGAGTTTACAGTCCAATACGGTGGAAAACAGCTCTGAGACAAACAGCGTCCAGGATTCCCCTCGCAATTTAAAGGCGCAGAGACGAAAGTTAGATTTCACGTGAGATTAATTTAGGCATGGTTACGGTTTTTGGCCACATGATGGCAGTGTGAGGAAAGGGGACAGATTTAGTCAAGTGGATTGTATATTCGTGTCAAAGGCGTACAAGACTCACTTTGTTGGACTTAAGAACAAATCAGACTTAAGAACTGAAACAGACCTTGTACAGATGTCGGGGACTACCTGTATTAAAATCCGTGCTTACAGAGAAGCTCTAGTGTCCTGTTTCTCAGTTACTTTTCTTTATTTGATATTTTTCTTTATATTTCAGATGGCTTTTTTCATGACACTTTTTCTTTGCGCTCATCTGAAGTTAGTGGTCTCTCAGAATTAGCCCAGGACTATCACTGCAATAAAGGAAATCATCTCTGCATGTTAGCAATAGTTCTAGCAGCTTGACTTCAACCATTAAGAAATATTTAATGTTGTTGAATTTGCAAGAATACACAATACAGAATTGCCTTGAAGTAAGTAACAGTCAGTTTTGGTCATTGCCTGTAATTTATACTTTTAAATACTTTGAAAAATTAATCGCTCCTTGTTTCTTTTTTCAATTTTGAACACATTTAAAACACAACACTTATGATTCTAATTCTCAACACTTTAAATAGATAACGTTATCTTTCAGTTCCTTCAGTTTAGGTTGCTTTAGTGGTGAGAACAAGACTTTTGACAGTTTAGCATTAATTATGATTTATTCTTCAGCATTTTTCATCCATGGAATTAGTTTATACAGTAATGCAAAAAGGTTAAAATAATAAATAATTTTCTTAATCAGTGCAAAATTCTAAAGCAGTCTACATCAGGAAACTATAATCTATCAATGTTTTGTTTAGTTTGAACAAGTAACTTTTTTAAGTCAATAGTAAAACAAAGAAATAAAAAAATTATTGGCAGCTTGAATATAAGAATAAACTGTTGAAATGAACAGATGAAATGAAAATACATTATTTTCGTCTGTAGTTGTTAAAATGAGCATAAGTGTAATCTCTAAGACTTCTAACTATTGAAAAGTCAGCAGGAAATGATGACATTTTTGCATAAACAGCAAAGTGCAACCATTAAAGAAAAGTTCTTGGACACACAAAGCAGCTTGACTTCAACCTTATACTATTCATTCCTGATTACATACCCTGGGCATCTAATGTAAACACTCAGTTTCTCATGTTTCATTGTTCTACTGTTTATAAAGTACATTATGTAATATTTAGAGGTCTATCTTGGTATTTGTAATTTCCATCCCACATAAAACTATATGAGACTCTTATATCATCTCATGGCAGTCGGTCGAGTTTTTATCTTAACAGTAATATTAAGTTTCCCCTATTAAGACACTACAAGTAAAAAGAAAAAATCTTTTTCACAAAACATGTTACAATTTTTTTATATATTGCATCTTAACATGCCTTCTTTTAAACTGTAGCAATAAAAAAATAAAAAACTCAACAGCAAAATATTTGTCACTGTTTTTGACCATTTGTAACCACTATTATCACTTTTCAAACATCAATATCATTTATGTGAAAGCTGGCAAATATGAGGAAGGCTTAAACTGTCATGTTATATACACGCTGCCTAGGTGTAAAAAAAAAAAAACAGTATTTATAACTCATTTAGAATATTTTACTATTGACCTGTAAGTTCTTGCCTTATCAAACTTTGAAGAACTATAAATAACTAATAATAATATAACTAGTAATATTAACAAAGTCAATTGATGTCCGGTTTAAATGTTCACGTACTATGACTAAAAATAAGTCCAGAGGTACCTCGGCATACGAACGCCCACCTTAAGAATTTTCGCCTTAAGAACTTAAATTTGCAAAAAAATTGTCTCGGCATACGAGTGAACGAACTAAGCCAAAATGAACGTTGGCTAAGTTGCGCACTATTTACACGTCTTTTCTAAATATTTTGATTGTTTTTAGATGCAAAAATGTGATTATAGTATTAGAAATTGGTAATATTGGTAATATTTTTGGGTGGTTGGAATGGATTATCTGCATTTACATTATTTTGCGTTCCGCAATATGAAATTTCGCCTTAAGAACTCGCCTCTGGGAAGGATTGATTCGCATGCCGAGGTACCACTGTAACCGCAAATTAGTGTCATTTTAATTATAGCATGTTGCTAAATGGTAAAACTATTTTATTATTAAATGTTGAACATGTTTTGTTTCTGAATTATACCAGTTAACAACCGAAACATGTTGTACATGTTGATCATTGTTAACTGAATTTTAATCGTTCATGGTGTGAATACTGGTTGATTAAAGTTAATACACTTGTTAATGTTACTTTTGGGAACCTTAAGTTTGCCTAGGGCACCTTTAAAGCAGTTTTGCTGTGTTAATACCCTACAAAACCACCTGTTCCTCTTTTCTACACGCTCTAGTTCTAGCAATCTTTCTTACTTCGCAAATTGGCACTCATACATTCACACCTGTCCAGACACTTACTGTCCTCTGGCACTTTTAGTCATCATACCAGAACAAACAGGTGTCAAACAGTCACGCAGTTTATACTGACCGTTAATCAGATCGTCTCTATGGGAGAAAACAAACAAACAAAGCAAACAAAAAAATGGGAGTGAGAGCCCTTTTAACGCTCAACTCCCATGATGTGCAATGTTTTCCCACAACATAACCAGAGCAGCTCAAGTCACCCTTTTCCTTTTTTTTTTCTCATGTTGGCTTCAGTGGAATCGCAGTATTTTTGAGCAGTTATCTTTGGTTCTCCGTTTTCGTCCTTGACTCCTCTCCGGTAGTCAGACGTGGAGGGACGTCTCTACTCTTCCATGATGGCAGGATGCCATGTCACTTCGTGTCAGCAGTCGGAAAGCTCGGAGCACGTGTTGGACTCGCTGAGGTTCTTCCTCCGTTGACGTACTGATTTCTCATCATCCTGCACACATACATAGTATCCATACATTATAAGGATTAATAATAAAAAAGCAAGATTAATTTGTGGATCTAGGTTAAACTCCAAATTCAAATTCCAGTCTGATGCAGCTCTTACATTTTGTGTGTGTGCGTGTCAACTTACTGAATGAAAAATATCATTTGCTCCCCAATCCCCAGGTGAGTGGTCTTCAGGGTCATCAGCTTCGTCCTCCTCTTCCTCACCTTCCTCTTCTCTCACCGTGTCCATTCCGTCTTCCTCATACTCTGTCAGTCCATCAGACTCCTCTGCTACAATTACGCGCAAAATCAGTAAATAAAATATCAATAAAATCCAGCACTAATCATATAAAAAGGTAAATAGAGAGTATATATGATGTCATAATAGCATTTTACTTAGTGATGTGAATCAGGTGAACAGATCATGTTTTAATGGCAGTGAAAAAGAAAAGTTGAATTCCTAATTAATTTACCATCAGCAGCGACGTAGCTGTGCACTGGCTCAATCCTTGACACAATCTCAGCCAGATCAGTGAAGTCTGCACCGGGACATGTGCAGCTCTACAATACAAAAAAAAAAAGGATCATGCAGTTCTACACAATAACTAAAGAGCTCTTCTTCCAAAACAGAACTTTGATGTTGGTTAAGTAGCAGTGACATCACATTACTTTAAAAAAAAAAAAAAGACGAACCTACGCCTTACCAAGGGTTAGGGGAGAAACCTGACAAATGAGAAAATAGATTATGATAAAATCCTAGATTTAGACCTGTATAAATGAAGTGTTGGTCCAGAAAGTTCCTCCCAGACATGACTACTTTTGCATTATTAATATATTTAATGGGACACGGTGGTTGGTTTCTCGCCTGCAGTGTGGAAGGCTTGGGTCCGATTCCCACCCAATGACCCAAGCCCAGATAAAATGGCAGGGTTGCATCAGGAAGGGCATCCAGCGTATAACCTGTTCCAAGCTTGTGTGGAAGCCCCTTGCCGGGAGCAGCCAAAAGACAAACAGCTCATTTAATTGAACTCGCAAGAAACTTACATCAGTCTTCTTGCTGTCTGTGTAGTCAGCTGAGCGGTGGTCTTTCAGCATGTTCTCTATGATGTCACCACGTGCCCAGCCGGTGAAGAGCAATTTCCCATGTTGGTAGCCCACATCCTGTGCATGGAAAACATGTATGTGTATTACAATTTTATATAATATTACTGAAGCTGTGAATCACAGATAGACTGAGGGTTCCAACTTAATTTTTGGGACTTTGCACATTTTTGATTCGCCTCAATAGTGCTTATGTTTAGTATCTGATATGTCTCAAACACTAAATACTAAATTTGTGTCAGAAAGACTGAAAAACCATCGAACCTGTTTTGTCAATTATATAATTGCAGTGTCTCATACAAAGCTATAATCCTTTTTTCCTTCAACTTCTTCACTTTTTCTGGTCAAGTATGTGGCAGTGTTGCATCAGCTGCCCATAAAGAAGAAGAAGGAATACACTCACAAAACATAAGTATTTGCAAAAAATAGAAGTGTGCTTTTTGTTTTATGCAAAAGCTGTGGTATAGTTTTAAGGAATGGGTACATTTTAGACCATTGAATTTTTTGTAAGATTACCTAAATTATTAAAAAGTGTGACTCGATTCATAATCAAAAACTGACCCATCGAATCAATAAGTTTAATCGACCAATAAATGTTTGATTAAATTGCATAATCAATTAAATCAAGATATTTGCAAAAAAAAAATTATTTGTGGTGACATAAAATGAGTAATAGAACACATCAAGAAGGTTTTTGTAATTTTTGTCTGTCTGTTTGTTTGTGCATGCATCATATAAAAACTACTAAACGAATTTTAATAGTTTTCACAGGTGTATTTCACAGGTGGAAGAGCAACATATGGGTGTGATGGTCAGGTGTATACATAC
>JAOVVA010000028.1:9341865-9361135 GCA_028565275.1 Leiocassis micropogon | reverse complement strand
AAATCGGGGAAAAATCCCCCCCCCCCCCCCCAAAAAAAACCCTGCAAAACTGCAGTCCTTGTGCCATGTTTCGGGACATACCAAAAGTGGTCCAACAAAAGAAAACCAGTGAACCGGCAACAGGGTCATGGGCGACTAAGCCTCACTGATGCGCGTGGGGAGTGAAGGCTAGCCCGTGTAGTCCGATCCAACAAAATGCTGCTGGAGGTCAAATTGAGGGAATGGTTAATGCTGATTTTTATAGAAAGGTGTCAGAACAAACGGCGCTTTCAGTGTTTGAGACCTACTCAATATTATGCTATGGCTTAAGCTACATTTGATTTGTTGACAGATGTTGAAAATGACAGATGATATTAGCAAAAGTGTTACATTAGATGTCTGTGTCACATAAACTATGAAAGGCAAAAAAAGGTCTTGCATTCCTTAGTGAACTTTACTGTTTAATATTACATTTTATTTATTTTCTGATATGTAATAAAGCCAGATCACTAATATAGTGTACTAATATACTAATAAGTCACTAGGCAATCATTCATAAATTCCTCATTGATTCCCGGCTTTGTTCAATTACAACTACATTATTAGTCAGCTTGTAAAAGCTCATTTTTGGTAACTGCTCATTACCAGTCTGGTGGGACTCCTGCGTGAGAACACTCTACGTGGACACTTGAGATGGAGATGACCGGAACACCAGCTGCGCATGTTCAGCCACTCTACAGTTCTAGACGGACCCGGGCCGTCTTCACGGTGCAGCAGGACAAGCTGCTTCAGAGCCCGCACTGCTGTGTTCTCCAACATCTGCTCCAGCTGTGAAAGACCACAACATCGGACCGGGGGTAAGAACCGAATGTGCACACCATCCATGATGATTAGGAGGGTATGGGTATGTAGAAATGTGGTCACGCTACAGTACACACCTGGCCAAGCGTGGGCTCCTGGTCTCCGAGGCCAACGATAAGGATGCAGTCTGCTTGTCTGATGCAGCGCTGAGTCCAGGGAGTCATACTGCTGTCGGTCTGATACAGAACTATACGATTGATGTCCTCCTGCTGGGCCAACCAGCCTGATAACCTGTACTCATGAATGCTGAAAGAAAATAACAAAGTTTGAAGTCTGACTAGTGAAATCTTGCCTTTTTTTGATTATTATTGTATAACAGCAGTTCTCATGGCAACACTGACTGCTGGGCAAAGCACAGGGGTATGTTCTTGCAGTTATTGATGGACTAATAACACAGACTAATAACAAAGAAAGCATATATTTTTGGTATCTTATTGCACAGATGTTCAGGGGCGGTGAGGTTCAAACGATTAAGGTTCTGGGTTACTGATCAGAAGGGCGGAGGTTCGAGCCCCAGCAGCGCCAAAGCTGCCACTGCTTAGCCCTCGAGCAAGGCCATTAAACCTATCTGCTCTAACTGGGATATGCCAGAAAAACATTTCACTGTGCTGTAAAGTGCATGTAACAAATAATTGAGTCTTAATATTTCACAACACTGAACAGATAAATATATGATGTGCCTTTCAATAATAATCTATAATAATTGGTGAATTGCTGTGGTATAAGAGGAATAAAACACATTATGATATGCTGTTACAGGACATTATTTGAATTTGGTGTGACAATGCATCCTAATACATCCTATTTCCTGTGTTTTATTCCTCACTGTCTCTCGATCTTGACTAATCTTTCTCTTACCTGTCTAAAGCGGAAGCTCCAAGTCTCTCTCTGATAATATCGCTCGTCAGCAGCAAAGTGGGCCCTAAAACCAAATCGAAGCATGATGTGTATTGTAATGAGGGTCCAATGTTTAAGCTTGAATCCTTAAACAGAGATAAATAGTGTTTTTTTTTATCCCCATAAAGTGTAAAAGCATCATTTTGGATAAATTTTTGTCAATTTCACAAAGGATTCATTCTATACATTTTGCCATTGTACACATTTCATGTATTCGTTATTTAACATAAGGATTAATATTGTTTATTAAACCTGAAATGGCATGTTTAATCACCTTCACCCAAAATGATCTGGAATAAATGATCCAAGTCGTTAGCATATAAAGATATAGTCATGGAAACAGTCACTTAAATCCAATCACCTCTTTTTCAGCAAATTAATGAGCCACAAATAAGATTTCAGAAGCTAATCAGTTCGTACCTATGGCACGGAGAGCGTGACTGAGCTCCAGGTTAAAGGCATTGATCGGCACTTCGTCACAAACAGGAAGTACCGCCACAGTGGACAGGTTGCTGGCCGGGTTGGTGACATCTGGGCTGGACGCCATGGTGGGCAAACCCAGGGCTGAACCTGCAGTGATATGGGATTAACACGAATACTGACTAGCGCAACCCTTATGGGCATTTTAAAAGAATAAAAGAAATAACGCTTTCGGTTTTATACTATGCGCAAATTTTTATATGTAGAGATTAGAATGATGAAGGTGTGTCCTGACCTGAGAAAGGTCCACGGGGCTGCTGGAGGTTTCCTAGAATCTTCTGACCCAACAAATGGATGAGCCGAGTAACAACCTACACATACATATTAATACTATATAATTCAATTCAGATCACATTAAGAATTACTTATATGTGAGATGTATGTGCTGTACCTGAGGATAACGCCTCTTAATGTTGTTTAGTGTTCCTTCTGGAAGTTTCACCAGTTCTGTGTCTCGGACCGCATGAACCGTGGTTGCCCGTGGCTGCCTGGTCAAAGCCTCTACCTGGAAATCAGTTATGAACAGAGGTGAGTTGCTAAGTTAGAAATATTCAGCATTTCTCTATCCATTGTTTCAGGATAAAATTTACAGTACAGAGTAAAACTGAGAGCTTACAGTTTATTTGTAGGTAAGTACAGCAAACCCAACACGTACACCAATCAACACCACATAATATTAACACATCAACATCCGGTCCGATCCCACAAGAAAGCCAATGTAGCACAACTTGCCGAAAAAGGCAAAAGAAAGAACACCCAGTGCACCACAATGTACCACGCACAGGGACCAGCAGGTAAGGAACCCGAGACTGCCGACCCAGCCTGATCGAAAGCACGTTCATAAGTCGGATTTGTTCTTAAGTCGGACAAAGTGAGTCTTACATGCCTTTGACACAAATATACAATGTATATTCGTGTCAAAGGCATGTGTGTGCATATTAATCCACTCGACTAAATCTCTGTCCCCTTTCCCCCACAGTGCCATTTCCCTACACTGGCCAAAAACCGTAACCAGGCCTAGGGAAATGAATCTCACAGTGAAATGTGAAATGTAGTAGTGTTGTCTGTGCACCTTTAAATGGCGAGGGGAATCCCCGACAGCATTTTGTTTCAGAGCTGTTTTCCACTGTATTGGACTGCGAACTCTGTTTTGTTGAGGATTTTACGAAATTAGGATTATTTACCAACAGGACAGCCATTTTCTATCATCTTGCTCCTGGACTGAACCGACAAGCACCCCACACGCGCACACATACAATATACCAGACATTTAGACATTTTATACATTCAATTACATATTGAAAATACTGTATATAATTGTAAATATTGGTATTTGGTGCACTGTAGTGTCTATTGTTTGTACAATACCTGTGAGCTACTTCCGTAATTTATTTGGATCTACGAATGTTCGTACGAGGTCCGTTCGTGTCTGCAGAAATTCGTAATTCGAATGTTCGTAAGTCGGGGACTACCTGTACTGGGTATAATGTCTTGCATTCTAAAGCTGTTCAGTGTATAGCAAGAGCCACTGTTAAACTTTTAAGGACAAGAAAATTTTAGGATTCAGTCTAGATGAATCCTCTTTTTTCATTAAAGAGACTCACCACTCCAATGAGATCTCCTCTACCGTACTCCCCTGCCAGCTCCTTCTTTCCATTCGCCTTCCGGATGACAGAACGCAGACGACCGTTCAGCACGATGTAGGTGCAATCTGACTGATCGTCCTGCCTGAAGAAAAAAGAAAGCATGTTCTGTGTAAAAGAAAAAAATAAAGATCAGTTTAATTCAGGACATGCTTCTAAATAAACTTCTGAAGCACCTGTAGAGAGCGCGTCCAGCCTCCACAGCCATCCAGTCTATAGCGAAGTCCATCTGCCTAACGAATGGAGACATACGGGTGGCCACAGTGTGAGCTGCACTCAGGACCACACTGGGCTGCTCCCTCATGATCCTACACGGAGACATCGAGAACACATTCAGGGCACTGAGCGACTACTACAAAATGTTGATTACTATTCATATTTTATAAGATGTATGTGGGTTTTTATAGGAAATGAATCAACAACAAGATGTTTATTTTTTTGTCCTGGCATGTAAATGACAAACCAAACGTTTTATCCATTTCTAATTATGTTTAATGTTCGGGAAATTATGCTAAATGGTTCGTTCTTTAATAATGATCATTTTCATCATTTTTATCACACTTCATAAAAATACTCATCTATTACAAAAAATGTAAAGCTTCATCTCTGACTGCTACAAAGCTTTGACACTGGAGACCTTCCAAAAATCCAAATCAACAATCATACTTATTTCAGTTATAGTTATTTTATCTTAGGAGGTTTCTCCTTGCCACCGTCGCCCATGGCTCACTCCTCGGAGTCAATCTGATAATTATGATTTATACACATTCCCTCACACTTTGCAAACTAATTTCCCTAATTTTCCTTTGATTCTGTAGAGCAACAATGACCACTGTTAAGTTCTGTTTAAAAAAACTAAACTGAATTAGTGTTAGAAGTGAAGTCTTCTAGGTGGCATGGTGGCTTAGGACCGTCGCCATGCACCTCCCGGGTCTGAGTTTGATTCCCGCCTCGGGTCTGTGTGCGTGCAGTTTCATATTGCATGTTCTCCCTGTGCTTGGTGGGTTTCCTCCGGGTACTCCGGTTTCCTCCCACAGTCCAAAGACATATTAGACTAACTGTTGCTCCCAAATTGCCCATAGTGTGTGAATAAGCTTGTGTGTGAGTGTGTGTATGTGTGTGCCCTGTGATAGATTGACACCTCATCTAGGGTGTACCCGCCTCGTGCCCTAAGTCTCCTAAAATAGGAGTGAGTGAAGACTCGTGATGTAACGTCTCCGACTCACTCATAGAAATCAGATTTGGAGATCCTGAGGAAGGTGCAGTCGCGCAGGGCGCGGACGGTGAAGATGAGCGGCTCTCCTGTCAGCACGGCCAGCTGACCCACCATCTCGCCCGGCTGCGTCACGAACAGGCACACGTCCTCCTGCTTGTCGATCATACGCTGATACACGTGCAGGCACCCGGACAACACGAAATGAAGACTCACGTCCTGGCAGAGAGGATAAAATGAGAAATATGTTATTCTCAGAAATGAGTCAGTTCACCGATACTGGAGAAGAGGAAAAACAGAACTTGAATCCATGGATGCTACTGTATGATGAGGGCTTAATGAATGAAAAAATATATATTTCTGGGGTTGAATGAAACAGTGAGTAACATAACATTAGTTACACTCGGCTTACCCATGCACCCATGACCAATTACAGGACGGAAATATTATTCAGATTTATCTTGCATATATATAAAAAGATTAATAAGATAAACAAGTACCACATTTGAACCAAGAGTTTTGGGCGGTTCATGGAATTTTCAAAAGCTTAAGGCTGTGATGCACTGTGAAAGAAAAAAGGATGAAGGGGAAGACGGAAGGCTGTGGGAAGAGGAGTGTGGGCGTACTTGGTCTCCCTGTCTGGCCAGGACGGCGCCTGCTTTGGCATGATGCAAGGTCACTCGTCCATTCAGCAGCGCAGGGTCCTGATAAACGACACAAAAGAACAAAGGATGAAGACGTGAGTGTAGGGTCAACCTTGAAAAACAAATATTATATTGTGAATAAGCTGAAACTGAAAATTATATGGAGTATTAAAAGTGGCACCAATTTACCTCGATTTTCATTAGTTTCAGGAACTCCTTCTGAGCCTCCTCGAACAGGGTGGCGTTGGGTCGTCCTGGCAACGGGCCGTAAATGTTCTCCATGCCCGTTTCCTCCTCGGGGTATAGATAGACACCCGACGGCACCTCATCCACCGTTACTCTTCTTTCTCGCTGATCCTGACACACAACAGACATCTCAATATTTAGTGTGGATTCTGATAACGGTAACTGTTAGGGGCGAGACGAGTGCCAGAATTGTTACATTTAAGACGAATAAAAAGAAGAAATATATATGAAGTTCTCAGTTTATTATCAGCAAAAAGAGCATATTTGATTGCGGCCTGTCATCAACCAGTCATTGACATGGTAGTCACAGAGAGACCCGGAGACAGACAGACGATAGGAAACACATCACTGAATCACACTTGGTTACATATTCAGACTCAAGCTGTTTGTATGTGTACTCATCTGAACACAAGCTATAGAAGGTGTTACCATATAAGGAATCAGGAAGCACCACTAAGGGGTTGTTCACATCATATAATAAAACCTTACAGTATTAAAAACTAGGCACCTATATGAAATATGCAGAATTTAGAATTAATGAAAGCCGTCCAATGAAGGACTTTCAAAAACATTTGCTTTTTAAACAGTGTACTTTTGCAAAAACTTAGGGAAGTGTTGGATGTGAGCGTTAGAGTAAGTGCGCGTGCGTGCGTGCGTGCGTATGTGTGCTGAGAAATAAATATTTTTTCTATAAATATATTTTATAATGACTGTAAGTTCTTCTTAACAACAACAACAAACAACGAAAAGGCTCTGTTCTAGGATTTTCATTTCCAGGGTTATATTTACATCTTAAATCAATTCATTCAAATATTTTCAAATAAGTAATTTGCAGGATCATAAAAAATGTAAATAATTAAAAAAGTGTTTGAGTGTGTGTGTGTGTGTGTGTGTGTGTGTCTAACCCGTGTAAACGTGGGAGCTACAGGTGTTCCATCCTCAGCAGAAACAGAAATGCGGCCCCTCTCGTACGCCATGTCGAAATCTGAACGCAGGCTCTTTTGCATGCCTGCACATCCAACACAAACACACACACACACACACACACACACACACACAGTCACAATAGGTCACTATTTCATAAAACATTTCTTATTTCTCCAACGACAATCACGTGGTAGCTCTGGATATTCTTCATTACAGTAGATGAAGTTTATTACCACACGACTCCTGTAGTTTCCATCAGTGCATGCTGCTATATTTGCTGCACACCAAAATGACAAACTACTCATAATTAGCACTAGAATGAGATACAGTGGAACCTAGGATTACAAGCATAATTCGGAAGCGGGCTCGTATTCCAAAACACTCGTAAATCAAAGTAAATGTTCCCATAAAAAAATAATGGAAACTCAAATTATTCGTTCCACAAAAATAAATACATAAAAAAATTTTATACAAAATGTAAAGTAAAAATAAAACACTGCACTTTACCTTTAAAAAAAAAGTTAAAATAAATCCTGACAGATAAATGTTTACGTTTGTGCGCGCAGGCGCTGTGTGTGTGTTTGTGTGTGTGTGAAGCTAAAGTAAGTGGAGACTCTTACTTTCAGCCCCTCCTGTCTCCCCCTTCTCATCTTACACAGTAAACCTTTCTCCTCTCTTATTTCACACAAGCACACACACATACACAGACATTAACGGAAAGACTTTTTGTCGGAATAATTAGCAAATAACATCGCTAATGACACTTGCCTGAGGGCATACTAACGGAATCACTGCTGTAAAGTAAAACAAACAAATGAACCTGCACTTTACCTTTAAAAAGAATCGCAACAGAGCAGTGTTTCTGTGTAGAGCAGAGTATGTGTGTGTTTGTGTGTGTGTGAAGCAGAGAGGGGGTGCTTCACACACAAACAAACACACACACACACACACACACACACACACACACACACTAAAGGCGAGAGAGAGAGAGAGAGAGAGTGAGAGTGTGAACCAGCACGGTGTCAAATTACGCGCATGATACATGATACTCGGTGCTCGTAAACCAAAACTTGTTCGTTTTTCAAGTCAAAATTTATTAAAAATCTTTGCTCGTCTTGCAGAACACTCGCAAACCACGTTACTCGCAATCCGAGGTTTCACTGTATATACCCGACTTCAGATACACAAACACAACCACACATACAGAGGAAAGATACTCACCAGCAATGTCCACAGGCATGGAGATAGCCCTACTCAGTGTCGGGATGGTGCCGCCTTCCTTCCCATGATCCACTGCTTCAATTCACACCCAAGGAAAAAAAGAAAAAAACAATCATTTATTGATCTATATACACTGCCTGGTCAAAAATGTCTCCATTTCAGGAGGGGTCAAATTATTGGGCTTCATCAAGCAAAGAAAACGACTAAGGAGTTTTGAAATTAGTGGAACTGGGGTTAAGAACGCTTAAACACATTATCATAACATGGAAGGATCGTGCTGAACGGGCAAGTTTGTGGAAGAGACATGGTCGGGAAAAAAAATGATGAATGGAGATCACTTTAAAGCTTGGAGCATTTTCATACACACACAATGATGATGAGAACGTACAGGATTGAGTAAGTTATAGATGCTCATGTGAGCATGAGGAATCATTTCCATACAAAAACTGTCATTTCATACATGTTGATGCGGCCCCAGGAGAAGTTATTGAGATCATTCTGCTCAAATAATTCACTCTCTTTCCTCAACACAAGTAGCAACATTACTACTACCAGTATAAACGCTGTGTTTTTTTACAGTTGCTTTCTCTTTTCTCCAGTTGTCTACATTTTTGTTTGGCGTTCTTACCGCTGGCATCCCGGACGGCGGCGTCCCGCTGGTCCTCGGGCACAGTGAGGCTGCTGAAGCGTTTGCTGTGGCGTACAGGGCTGGTGCGGGTGGTGTGTGGAGAGAGCACGGAGAGCCGCAGTGGCTGCATCTCCTGCCGAAAAAAAAGACTCAAACCTTAATCATGGTAATTTTAGACTTTAAGATAATCAAAACTAATACTGATGAATTATCTGTCTCTGTGTGTGTGTGTGTGTGTGTTGAATTATTTAAAAAATATATATTCAAAATGTATGCTTTTAAAAGAATGCACTAGAATAGAATGTGAACGAGATCTTCCCAAATTAGTTGCTTTATTATTATTATTGAAATTATTATTAGTAGTATTATTATTATTATTATAAAAAGGATAACCACTTTTTCAATATTTCATACATCACTGCATTGTGTGTGTGAGACTTACATGGCAGAAGAGCTCATTAGTAAGACCTAGGTAGTTGTGTAAAGCCAGGACAGTCACTCTCTGCAGCCTCACCATGATGATCTACAAACAGAAATACAAGGGTGAGTCAAAAATTATCTGCACTCCGGTTATATTAAAACTCCTGTTGGCAGGACTGTCTCATCAGCGCTTTCTGTTCAAGTCTACTGTCTCCCCAGTCACTGCTGTGCAGGTGTGAACGTGTTACATCAGGTTATTCGTAACTGCGGTGCGAGCTAAAAATGAATGTCCTACTTGTGATTTGCACGAAAGAAGAGCGAAAGAAAGATGTCTACCTGGCAAAGGGTCTACCTGGTGCCGAAACAACTCACGGAAGAGCGGAAACAGAAGCGTTTGGATATCTGCAAACAAAATGTGGACCAATAGGCTCCTTCTAAGGAAGGTGAAAGTTTCTTAAAGAGAATCATTACTGGTGACGAGACGTGGATTCATCACTACGAGCCTGAGAGTAAACAGCGGAGTATGTAATGGAAACATCCTCAATCACCAACTGAGAAAAAGTTCAAAACTCATCCACCTGAATTCAATTATTTGGGTGGGTGAGTGAATACTTTTGGCAATATAGTATAAATATCTGTATTAAAAGTCTGTTCAAGGAAAGGAAATCCAAACACATACACACCTGCACCACACGCACCAAACTCTCTGGATATTTCTCAAAGATGGACAGAAACGCCTCAACAGGCAGACGCAGAACTGTGGACACCTCTGCAGCTCTGGCAGACACTGTACGGTAAGCCCTCTGGTGACCCTGTAACACAGACACACACACACACACACAGGAAATGTTACCTACTAAACAAAGATTTAACATGAAATACCTAATCAAAACAAAAACAAATATGGAGATGTGGGCGTGGCTTACCGTGATGACATCAAGAATGCTCAGTAAACTATGAACCGAATCTCCGGGAAACACCTCTTTCACCACTCCATCCTTTCCATCCTTGAGAAAGAGACAGAGAGAGACAGAATATAAAATTTTTCTTTAATTCCTATAATTAAAGAAATACGCCATTCTTTTTCTGACCTTCATCCACCGCATGTATTAAGTGTATAAATGTATGATCGATCGCTAACATTATTCCCAAATTATATCCCAAATATTCATTAATAATCTTTGAAATATTCTGGTAGATAATGCCCAGTAAAACAGATCAGCCTCTTGACGCCTTTTCAGTCAGACGTCATCTAATTAAAGAGCTTAAAAACGTAAATAATTAATCAACTTGCTGCAGCAGTAAACACGTTTACGGCAGCATGAGGCTAATGATTCTGAGAGGACGACTTGTGGTTGTGTTTACCAAAGCAGACAGACGGGCTCAAAATAAAGCGTGTAGTGAGGTTGTTTCAGCGTGACGGTGCACAAAAACCATCAAACCCTCAGGCAAGGGTAGACTTCTATTACATAAGCGAGTTTGAAAATAGAGTGTTTTCTGTTCTTTCTGTTCAAAGTCTTAATTCTTGTCCGTGGTACTCACACATGAGCCACAGATGCAGCAGACAGAGATGGGTGTATACCTTTAATAAAGATCAACATCAACCAAACCCCACAGTAACACACATGAATCTGTTCTGATTAACAAAATCGCTAGTGATGTTAGTATCATACACAATGAAATACATACTGGACACAGCTACTGTACACACAGTGTTAATAATATTTATCCTATACAGGTAATCTCCGACTTACGAACATTCGAGTTACAAATTTCCGCATATACGAACATTCGTAGATGCGAACAAATCATGGCAGGAGCTCATGTGTATTGTATAGAAAATAGACACTGCAGTGCACCAGATACCAATATTTACAATTATACACAATATTTTCAGTATAAAATGTATAAAATGTCTAAAGTCTGGTATATTGTGTGTGTGTGTGTGTGTATGTGTGTGTGTGGTGGGGGGATGAGTCGGCCTCACCGGTTGCAATAAATCAGTCCGAGAGAACGCTGATAGAAAATGGCTGTCCTGTAAAGCTGTCCCGATAGTGAATAATCCTAATTTCAGAAAATCCTCAACAAGACAGAGTTCACAGTCCAATACAGTGGAAAACAGCTCTAAGACAAAATGGCGTCCGGGATTCCCTTCGCAATTTAAAAGCGCAGCGACAATGCTGTTACATTTGAAAAGTGTGAGATTTATTTCCTTAGGCGCGGTTACGTTTTTGGCCACATGATGGCAGTGTTGGGAAAGGCGACAGTGATTTACTCAAGTGTTTTACATTGCTTTACACTGTACTGTATATTAGTGTCAAAGGTGAATAAGACTCACTTTGTCGAACTTAAGAACAAATCCGACTTACAAACATGAACGGAATGGAACTCGTTCGTAAGTCGGGGACTACCTGTACACTAAAACAAGACAATGACAGTGAAGGAGCCCAGAGAATCAAGACACACCTACTCACACACACACACACACACACACACACACACACACACACACCTACCTGCCCAGTAAGACAGAGTTCCAGTTTGCCGTCCTGCACTACGTAGATGCTGCTGTCAGGTTGTCCGGGTCTGAAGACGTACTCGCCCTGCTGGAACTGCAGGAACACCATGTGCTTACACAGCTCCAGGAATAACGGCTTCTCAAAGTGGCCCAACACACTACACACACACACACACACGCAATACAGAGACACATTTTATTTTGCACTTATGTATACCACAAAAGTGAAAAATTGTCACAATGACAAAGATTCTCTATCACACTTCTTGGATTATACTGTAACCACGCCCCCTAGTATGACTTCGATCTCTGATTGGACGGTGATTACATTTCATGTCACTGTTTAGCGAGCAGGTATTTACCGCACGTTCTTGAGCATGTAGAGCACTTCCGAGGGCAGGTGTGAATTGGCGACATCGAACTCTGTGAGATCAGCTTCCAACACTGAGGGAGGAGGCTCCTTCATCTGCAGCGTGGGCACCTCCTTCTTAAAGCGCAGGATCCTGAGACAGAGACAGAGACGGAGAGAGAAATCATGAAATATTTTTTTTATGGTATCTGATCACTCAACAGTGCTATTATTATGTAAAATGTACTTTTTGGCAATGTTCAGCATCTTCTGTTTCTTTTTCAGTCTTGGGCGGGAGGAGGAGGACGATGATGTTCCCACTAAAGACGAGGTGGACTGAGAGACCTTCCTCATGATCTTCCTGCCATAGAATAAGACTTTGTCTCTTTTGCGGAAGCGGTACTTGGGGGCTTCTTGAGCCGCGAGGTCTGCAAAGACACAAAGACACAAAGGCCAAATATTAGAAAGCACTGTAAAATAGGGAAAAAAAGCAGACTGGAGGATCATAGATCAAAGGGAATGTATCAGACGCTCACTCCTAAGGTGAATCCTGCGCAGCACAAAGAAGATCAGGGTGGCGATGAGGACTATGGAGATGCCAGCACCAAGCACTATTCCCACCATCTGAGGGTAAAAAGGTAATGAACAGAGAGTGGAGAAATGTGTACAAGTTACAAATGCCACATTCAAGGATTTGGAAGCATATGGAAGGTTTATAGTATAACCCTCAATATAGTCAATGTTGTTCACTGTTCTCGCATTCAATCATAATATCTCCAATGGTGACATTATTCATGGAAAGGTTTTCAAAGTATGTAGTAAATCATTCCACCTTAACTACAAATCTTCACATTTGATCCTCAGTAATTAGTTTGTAAGTAGTCTGATATACACTAACCATGCTGGTTTGAAGCTGGTCCTCCACAAATGTCTTTATATTTCCTAATCCTTCCTGTAAAAAGAAAGAAAAAGTATTTTAATATTAGCTGCAAGGTTTATATTAATGTGTCTAATCTAATTACACATTTGTAACTGATCACTGTACTGATTAAGTGTCTTGTTTATTAAACAATCATGTTAGAAGACATATACCGTGGTCCTGGAAATTATAATACTCACTGTTTTGTCAGAAGGTCACATTATTGACCTGCTTTAAGCAAAGACAACAACTAAGGAGATTAAAGATTTAAGGAGGAAAAATTGTTCAATTCGCATTATTAAAAGCTGGAAGGATGGTGCTGAAATGTCAACTTTTCCGAGGAAATTCACAAGTTACATTGTAAAGAAAAAAAAAAATTGAAGACAGTAGAGATCAGAGCGTTTCCACATGAACAGTGTGACAAGAACTCACAGGATTGGGCCTAAAGAGCTGTGTGGCCATAAGAAAACCACACACTAGTGAGACTTATCAGGAAAAAGACTTCAGTTTGGGAGGGAGCATATAGGAACTTTGGAGCAATGGAAAAATGTCACATTATCTAATGAGTCCAGACTGACCCTATAACAGAATGATGTGTGTGTCAGGGTAGGAAGGGAAGCATAGTGCCTGTGGAGGTTGTGTTATGATCTGGGGTTGCATCAGTTGGTCAGGCCTAGGCCCAGCAACGTCATGCGGCAAAAAAAAATTAAGTCAGCTGAGGACCTGAATGTACCAAATGACCAGAGAATGCCATCAATGGATATTTTCTTACTTGATAACATGGGCAGAAATGGACTCAAATAGTGAAAGAGTGCTTCTGGGAGCATGAGGAATAATTTTCACACATGAACTGGCCACCACAGAGTCCCACTGATAGTCTTAGTGAATGTGCTGAACTTTGTGGATCTCAGCCAAAAATAAATGCAACTCCGCATTATAGATAGAGATACATGTCGTGACATTACATAGGATTGCCGAAACTATGCCATGGCTAATGCAAGACCGTAAGCAAGGGTAAGAGCACTCCGATGTAAAATAAGAGTCGAAACACTCCTTATTATCCAAGGCTGATTATAAAATGTGTGTTGTTGATTTAATGATCAATTTAACAATGACTGAAGGTTCCTCCAGCAGCTGTCTGTGCTTTGAAACTCTCTGTCTCTCGTCTGTCATTCTTTTTTGGACGTAGAAAGTCATCATGACGGAGGATTTTGCACTTTTCAGTTTCTCCATAACATAAATTCCCATAACATTAAAATAGAACTTTAGATGGATAAAAAAAAAAGTTTGACTTTGTGTTATCATGCATCATTTATTTAAAAAAAAAAAAAAACAGTAAGTGTTGGTAAGTTTAGGATGCACTGTTAAGGACGCACTAAAAAAAAAACTTAGTAACTCTTCTTCACCACCCTGTCCTTGTACATAATAACTGTTTCTCCTCCATCTTACATATACATTCAAGCATTTGGTAGACGCTCTTAACCAGAGCGATTTACAGAAGTTCTTTTTTTTTTTTTACTTTTTTTGCATAAACAGCTCTCCATACACTGCTAATCAAATGTCATAGGAATTAGCATCCATGCGCAGAACCGACATGAAAGCATTTACAGTACTTCAATATGCAACATCATGTCATGTACGAAAGATAACATGGAGTCAGATGTGACAATAATAAAAGACGGTGCTAATATGAAAACATACATCATTCATGCTCATATTTGTGTTTTTAATTCACAACCTCTCTCATTCACTCTGCCCCGTCATCTTACACCAACTGCACTTAAAGAGGAAGCGCCCGAGAATAGATAAGATAAGCACAGTTATCTTGCCACAACTGAGCCGTTCCTCTTCTATTAAACATTAATTTTAACATTTTATTAACTCACGACATAATCAATAAAAGGACAGTTGGTAGGCTGTAGTTCCGTGCTCATGTGATCGCATGACCAGCCAATCAGCTTTCAGAAAGCAGCAAATCAATGCAAATGGTAAAAAGGATTTGACGGGATGGAGAAAAGAAAGAACATCTGTTAGTATTGACGAGTGATTAGAAGGTCAGATGGAGGAAACGCTGACAGCTGGTCATTAAGCAAAGCTGGGGGGTTTTTTTTGGGACGGGCAGAGTGAAAACAAAGCCATGCAGGTGGAAAATGATTTTGTGACTTCGCACATTTACAAGTCCATTTACTTGTATTTTTACTTTGTATTATTAAGGAATGAGAGGCATGAAAGAGGAGTGAGCTGTGATATAATTGAAGAAATATCTGGTGTAAAAAATGTACACAGATTAAAATGAGTAATTTAATCAAATCCTCAACAGATTACCTCAAGTAGGCATTGTACTTTTTATATATCGGTTTTACCAGCCTAGGGCTTTCCAAAATGTTCCACATGAAGTGCTTTTTAATTTTAATGCATTTTTTTAAACAGCTTATAAGTTTCCAACAAACCTACGACCAAAACACAACAAGAGTTTCTAAACCTTCTAAACCTTCTGGGCTTTTGCATCTGAATACATAAATATAATTAAGGTGTTATTTAGACAAGACTTGACCAGTGACATTCAGTCTGAACAGCGGAAATGGAAATATCATCAGTCTAGTGTTTTATACAACTTTAAACAGCAATTCCTTCCAGCCAAGCATTCTGATTGGACGAGAGGCGTTTCATGAATGCTGATATAGAGTATAACGGCACTGCAGCATTTCACTATTCATATCAATCCACTTCATACTGAAGGTGTTCTAATAATTGTTAACACTATTTGGGATTTAACCCCAAAAACAGTCAGTTAGCTGAGGCTATTCTAACGAGAAATAAGTTAAGAGAAACTTGCAAGAGTTACAGGAACGTAAAACAGCCACTTCCATGGTTTATTCTCCTCAGCTTTTCGCTACATAGTACCGGTAAGAATATATTTCTCATAAAGTTTTCTCAGTATGCCGGCACCTTGACCGAACATCATCACTGCTAAAACGATGGCCTGCCAGGAACTTCTTGAATGGCCCTTTCCTTTAATTAAAAACCTCATAGTGTCCAACGCACCGCTTGTAACTTACAGGAACTCGGCTGGGAGTTATTGCCACATCAGTCCAAGCCATTTCCACAAGTTTGGGCCATTAAAGGAGTTCCTGGGAGTTCATGGCTCCGGCATATTGAAAAATCTTTCTTTAATTTTTTGGGCCAATTTTCTCCTTAATCCCTAATTAGATCAGTCATTAAAGCAGTCCTCAACCAAGGCTACAATTACTAACCAGGGAGGACGAGGACTATCATGTGACGCCGGCCGACCACGTCTTTTCGAACTGCTTGCTCACGCACCATATGGAGCAGCGTAACATACTCGGGGATAGCGCTATCCGCTCCTTCCGCTCACAGACATTCGTGATTGAACTGAGAAAATACTGAGAAATCTTACTAATAATGTCGAACCCCCGACCTTCCGATTAGTAACCCACAGCTTTAACCAAGTGAGCCACCCCAGCCCCCATACATATAGAAAAATAAAGGGACTTTTTACTCTCATAGCTGTCTTCTGTTATTCTGCACGATCAAACGTCCTGGTTTGACTTGAACAACCCTCACATAATGAAGTCAAAATAATATCATAATCGCTTCTGAATTTAAATGGTAAGCAGATGAAGACTGACAAAGTCTTTCACTGTCTGTTTAGGGAAGTTTGTTGATGTCGTAAGTGTCAGATGATGCAAAGGCTAATGTTGTTTGTGATTATTGTGCCTGGACGTGTGTACTGTTGTAGGTCAGTGTTAGAAACAGGAAGGGGCGGCATGCTCACCTCTTGTGGGTCGGGGGACTTTGGTCCCAAGGTGCTCGTTTCCATTTTAAGAGAGGCACTGCGCACGACTGGTCCATGAACAACTAGCGCTGCAAGACACACACACGGTAAGGCACGGGGCATCATGCAACATGCCAATCACATGCAAATCAGCCACACACACACACACATGCACAGTCCCAAACTTTTACTCAAGATTTGTGTAAATAGTATTTACTTCCTCTTATCATCCCAACTCCGTATCAAGCCCTTTACTGAACACCATGTGTGTACTCTTTCTGTCTGTTTAGATGGCAAGATTTGAAAACCCCTTTATCAAAGCAAGCCAAGCTTTATGAGAAGTTCCAAGTTTTAGCTACAACCATTTTACGAAATTAGGGAGGAAAAAAGTGGACGTAAGGGGATGTGGTTGCTTCTCCAGAAGGTCGGTCTCTTTAATACATATGCACATACTTCTATGATGGTGTACGGCATAACCTCTTCGCCCGGACAAGCCTGCTTCCTGTTGAACTCTTTGATCCAGGTATTACCACACACTGAGGCTACACTCTACACAAACCATAGCTCCGTCATTGCTACTACACCTCTGGCATTGGGGCTCAAATTACAATCCATTACCAATATGTCTGCATTACAGCAAGTAACTGTAGACCACATTTAACGTCTAAGGACATCAGCATAACGCAATTGAAGTCACTTTTAAAAACAATAAATCGATTACAGTGGCCATAGTGAAGACTTATTATATCTTCAAGCAAAAGCTTTCATACAATATGAAGGAGCATGAAAGTGTACAGAGAGATAATAGTCCCGGTAAAATAAAAATATTTTTAAAAAAAGGGAAAAAAAAAAGCTTTGACCGACCAACCAGAGAAAAGGGCAAGATTTAAGATTTAAAAAGCTTTTAAGTCAAAAGCTTACAAAAAAAGTCTTTCAGTACTGCACAATGCAACAAAACAAATGCCTTTTTTTTTTTTTATACCTTCTTAACAAAAGCGGCAATCATGACCTGTACAGCTGGAATGTTTGGTACTAGTCACTGGAAGTACCATTTTACAAACTGCGAACTACCACTAAAAAATAAAACTAAAAATAATCCAAGCACTTCTTCAATGTTAATTTTAATAACAGGAATTTAACCCAAGATTACACACACACACACTGACAGTATAATTGATTTAAATGATTTTTTTTAGAAAAGACAAATACATTTTACATTTTTCGACATAACCTCCTTGCATTTCAATACACTTTCTGCATCTTTCAGCAATCTTTCATATTCCGGCATTAATGTTCTAGACAGAGCCATGAATACACCACTGTCTTCACTTCTTCATCAGAAGTAAACCTTCACCCTCGTAGGGCTGCTTTCAGAGAACCAAACAGGTGAAAGTCTGATGAAGCAAGATCAGGACTATTGGGAGGATACGTCGACAGAGATCACAACGCCCTCAAATAGCAATCCTCTGCGTTTAATCCGAAGTTTAGTCTTCAGCTCCTGATAAGCGTCTCACTGTAACGAGCACTGATGATTGATGAACCTTTTGCCTGATAATGTTCCAATACTGGTCCTTGAGAATCCCAGAAAACTGTTCACGCTTCTGGTTATGCTCCTCCGTAAGTTGTTTTGGCACCAGGTACACCGTCAGAAAAAAAAAATCACTGCATGCTGATCTTCTTTCATGCAAATCAAAAGTTTGCGTCCATTGTTGCACCGCGGTTACAAATGAACTGATGTAACACGTTCACACCTGTACAGCAGTGAATGAGGAGAACTGATTTGAACAGAAAGCGCTGATAACATCCACATTTGTGTTTGTCAGGACATGAAGTACTCAAACCTGAATACTACAGGATCCTGATTGGACTCCTTCTTGCTTTTTAAACAGACAGTAAGGAGATGCACAAAGATGAGTGGTCACAAAAATACTAGTCAAATTGCAACATATAAAAAGCCCTAATTTTGCTTGGGGCTAAAAAACTGTGCTTGCTTTCACACTGACGCCATGAGCTACGTCATATCAACCAAGAGCTAAAGTCAGAGATAAACAATAGAGCAACACCAGCAACAAACAGCTGTTTTTGGGATTCTTCACCAAAACACACAAAGACTAAACCAATGAACATGTCTCATCTCAGACTGTAACACCAGTGTTCAGAGTGTGTGTTCAGTACTGTAGGGGTGTGGTTGTGTGGTTGTGTGTGTGTGTGTAACAGATATGTCCACAATAGGAGTGTGTGTAACAGATATGTCCACAGTAGAAGTGTGTGTGTGTGTGTAACAGAAATGTCCACAGTAGGTGTGTGTGTGTTCAGTACTGTAGGAGTGTGTGTGTGTGTGTGTGTGTGTGTAACAGAAATGTCCACAGTAAGAGTGTGTGTGTGTGTTCAGTACTGTAGGAGTGTGTGTGTGTGTGTGTGTGTGTGTAACAGAAATGTCCACAGTAAGAGTGTGTGTGTGTGTTCAGTACTGTAGGAGTGTGTGTGTGTGTGTGTGTGTGTGTAACAGAAATGTCCACAGTAAGAGTG
>JAOVVA010000028.1:9331425-9341765 GCA_028565275.1 Leiocassis micropogon | reverse complement strand
TATCCTTACCTTATCTTATCTCACTCAGTAAATAACTCAGATGTAAAAAGAGAATTAACTTACTATTTGATGGAAAACTGGAAACCCTGTCCTTTTTCCACCAAGCAGAAAATAAAGTATTGAAAAACCCTAGAGCCTTCTGCATGGTGTCTTTGCTTCCCTCAGCAGTGAGCAGTGAACAGTGATCCCTTTGAAGTCTGGAGCTGAACTGAGCACCTGTACGGCAGAGCGAGTCTCCCACGACCAGGAAAGACGCAACAATCTCTCTCTCTCTTTCTCTCTCTCTCTCTCTCTCTCTCACACACACACACACGCAGAAAGAGGGTCAAGATAAACATTAAAACATCGCAGGACAGTGACGTGGCTGTGTGTGTGTGTGTGTGTGTGCGCGCGCGCGGCCACACCGGGTGAACTGAGTGAAATGTAAAGAGTTTTTTAGAAGCTTTAAGAAATTTGTTTGACGTAAAATATGTGACTTTTGAATTTATTGGGCAAAAAATATATCTACAAAAAAGTCATTGATGGAGCATTTATTTATTAAAAAAATTATTAAACGCGCCTGCTGAAACTGTCTATTGTACAGAAATTATGCATTAAATAAAAATTCCATTATTAATGTTTATATTATTATTATTGTTATTATTATCATTATTATTATTAACGTTAATAATAATATCTTATTTCACAATGTTCAATGAATAATGTTTTAAACCTGAATTAAACTATTATAACAGCCTATTATTAATCTGTTTTTTACAACTTAATTAAATCACTATTGTGAACCAAAATTCCATGAGTGTTTTCAGCCCTAAAAATATGATAACATATGCGAAATTATATCATGAAGTAAAATCTATCAAAAACAACAATACCTTCTTAAATCCCTGGCTATTAACTTATATTTATACTGTATATTTTAAGCTACATAAAGATTTTCCTTCTAAATTATATTGTTGTTGTTATAATAATAATAATAATAATAATAATAATGATATTATTACCTGTCCAGGGTGTACCTTACCTAGTGCCCTGTACAGGATAAATGGCTTAGAGAAAAAGTTATTATTATTATTATTATTATTACTCACTTGTTCTCTAAACCATTTATCCTGTACAGGGCACTAGGTTAGGCACACCCTGAACAGGTTTCCAAGTCAGCACAAAGAACAAAAGTAATTTGATATAATAATAATAATAATAATAATAATAATAATAATGTTTTTTATTCCACAAATCCAGAGCTGCTTGATGAATACTGAATTAGATCTGAATTAAACTATGTTGAATATAGCTTATTATTATTATTATTATTATTATTTTATTTCTTGATTAAATAATTTATGTAAAACAATCCCATAAATGTTTTCTGCTCTTAAAATATGTTAAAATGTTAAATTCCTGGCCATTAATTTAAAGAGAACCTTATTTTAAGCTTCAAAAGATCTTTTCCTCCTTAAATGATTTTGTTGTGTGTTTGTTTTTTTAGATTTGCTCTTTTCATGCATGATGTATTAATGTGACCTTAACTTTACATATTAAATAATGATAGCAACTGTGAGGCAACACAATGTAATAATAAAATAATAGTAAAGCAGGAAGGAGTAAAATTGGTAAGCTAATACGCATTTAGTTTCTGCTCCTGTTTTTCCTGCTTTGATGTAAGTGTACATTTACATGAGAAATCAAAGAACACTGGGAATAACTATAAATTGTATTTTTTTATATGGATTAAATTGCAGTGTATTTGCCTGAATAAGCTGCATGCTATATTTTGCAAACGGCTTTGCAAAATCTATATATATAAAACAGGAATTCTGTTTGTGGCTTTGTGTGTTTGGGCAGGTGGGTACGTCACAGGCGTTCCTCACACAGCTGTGTTACAGGTGTTCCTTGCTGAATGTAACAATAGGCTATTTTGTGATGTCATAATAACAGAAGGCAGCATCATCATCAACTTTTATGTCATATTGAGAGAGCTCATAGTTACTGAGACCCCTGATCAGGTCGCAGAGCGTCTACGGTGACGGCGCATATGACAAGTCAATAAAACCCTGAATCAGACTGCAACGCGTCTACAGCGATCTGACAGGCAGAATTAGGGGCTCCCAAAACATTGGAGCAGTGCGAGGAGCAGCAGCGAGTTGACCATAAACACGGTTTATTGGATGTTCATTTACTGCATTCCTAACACTTAAGCTCATTTACATCACACAAACCTAGTGTCACTTGTTAAATAAATATGAACTAGTCAATATGATTTCAGATACCGCTCAAAAAAATTAAGAGGATATTTAGTCCCGGTTTGACTTGAACATGTATATATGGTGCTATGGTGGTTGTATTTACTGTCTCTGTCTCCAGTGCATTGACGGCACTGGTCTAAGGATCGACTGGCTCCGGAACCTTCCAGACTGTGAACTGCAGGAAGCAATCACAGACATAAACCAAACTCACTAATGTATATTAATAAGACAAAAAGCCATTAAATTAACAGGACAATAAAACTATGTCGACTAAATATTTTAAATACTAGCATTGATAAACCTGAAAAGGAAAGTGATTTATCTAGAATATTGTACGAACAATGACAGCAATGTGTGGCCCCTGTGATGAAAAACTTTTAAGTGATCCAAAGTGACCCATCCTGACTCATGTGCCAATGTACACTCATTACTCAGTGACCATTTAGCGAATATAATTGTTACAGCTAAAATACAGCTAAGAGGATGCTCACTCACTTACTCATTGTCTATACCGCTTTATTCTGTATACAGGGATGCGGGGGGAGAGGGCGGCCTGGAGCCTATCCCAGGAAACCTAAAGCACAAAGCGGGGTACCTGGTGCGCAGTCATATTGGAAATGGTTTGGTGTTGTTTTTCAGGAGTTGGGGCTCTCATGCTCTCAACTTGGGCCAACATCAGTGTCCTACCTCACAAATGTACTTTTGGAAGAATGGTAAAAAATGCAATTAAAAACACTTATAAACCTTGTAGAAATCCTTCCCAGAAACATTTAAGTTGCTATAGCTGTGTATATGCAGAGAGGCCCAAAAATGCATACACACAGTGCCCTTTTACTCACTCATCTTATATACCGCTTTATCCTGTATTCAGGGTCACGGGGGGCCTGAAGGCTATCCCAGGAGACTTAGGGCATGAGGCAGGGTACACCCTGGACAGGGTGCCAATCCATTGCAGGGCGCACACACATACACACACTACGGGCAATTAACCTAACCTACATATCTTTGGACTGTGGGAGAAAACCAGAGTACCCACGGGAAACCCACCAAGCACGGGGAGAACATGCACACTCCATGCATACAGAGACAGGAATCGAACCGGACCCTGGAGGTGCAAGGCTACAGAGCTAACCACTAGACCACCGTGCCGAATGCCCTTTTATAAAAATCTAATTGAATTATGGCAGCAATGTGTTGTATTATGTTTCCTCTAAAGATGTCAGTAGTCGCATCATCGTTGATGCCATCATGTGACCGTCAGAAGAGAGATATATATTTTTCATGTTGAAGTGTGTATACGTGTTTGGTCCCCTCTGTGTAGATAGATACACACACACACACACACACAGAGACAATGGGATTTGTTGCTAATATTAAGGAATTGTTTAGTGTTTGCTAACAACATTAATTTGTATAAACCATTTGTAGTTAAAGAAACTTTTATACTGAGTGCCCCAAAATGAAGACTTTTAAACTAAACAGGAAGAACATCATTTGACCCCGGATGTAAAAACTCGTGAAGAATTAAATTCCAATGTGAATGACTTTTACTCGGAGAGTGAGCTAATATTTAGTCCTATAAAACAGGCACATATCACGCTGTGGATTAAAATAAAAATAAAATCCGGAAATGATTTTGAGGACTTTGTCGCGAGCGTCCGTTAGAACACGTGAGCTGAAGCGGCTCGCGCGAGCTGAGAGCAGTTTAAGCTCGTGCTTTGCTGAGAGCGGTAGAGCGGGGTTTGTCCTCAGGTCGGTATCAGCGGATATCTTCCACAACCTGGCTCTAGAGGACTGGATCTACGAGTGTGTGGAGCTGCAGAGCCGGAGCGTGTTGTTGTTGTGGAGGAACGCTCCGGCTGTGGTGATCGGGAGGCACCAGAACCCCTGGCAGGAGTGTGAGGTGAAGCTGCTGAGGCAGAGCGGGATCCCGGTGGCGAGGCGGAGAAGCGGCGGGGGGGCTGTGTACCACGATCTGGGCAACATAAACATGACCTTCTTCACCTCGAAGAAGAAATACGACCGCATGAGGAACCTGGGGGTCATCACCGACGCCCTGAAGGCGCTCAGTCCCAGTCTGGATGTCTGTGCCACAGAGAGATATGACATCATCCTGAACAAGTGTTATAAAATCTCCGGCACTGCAGCCAGACTGGGCAGGACGGCCGCATATCACCACTGCACCCTGCTGTGCTCCGCAGACCGCTCCATCCTCTCGTCAGTCCTGAAAAGCTCATGCACTGGCATCAAAAGCAACGCCACCCCCAGCGTGCCATCCCCGGTTACAAACCTCTCCGATCACGACCCCACCCTGACCCCCGACTCCCTCATGGAAGCCATCGCGTCTCAATATAATAAAGAATTCGACCTCGACAGTCCCGTCCTTACAGTCGACCCGGAATCACAAGCGTCTATAGCTGATATTCACAAGAGGACCTCTGAGCTCAAAAACTGGGACTGGGTTTATGGAAAGACCCCAAAGTTCAGCATTTGCACATCTTTTATGGTGGGGAACACCAACATTGGACTGGAGATGGACATCAAGAATGGGGTTGTAGAAACCTGCGTCATGGACGTGCCCCGTGACTGGCTGCCTGCGGACTTCGTGAAAGAGTTCTGCTCCAGTTTAACAGGCGTCCGGTTCTGTCCAAATGAGTTCTCCGTGGCTGCAGCGGCTCTCCTGAGGACGACGCCGCCATCTTCCCGTCAGCACGCACAAAACACACTAAGAGTCTGTGAAAGTATTGTATCAGTAATGTAATAAAAGGATTGGATTAGTCTGTGAAGTCCTTGTCCAAGCACCTGATATGTTCACTCGTTCTCAGTTATCTAACTAACACCAAAAACATCAATTACATAAAATGAAACATCTACACAGTATCTCTATCTAGCTATCTTATCTTATCTTTAACACGTGATACATACCTTTGTTCCCTTATACCCCAATAACATTGTGAGCTGATTTCAAAAGTTTACACCCCTCTCCCCCCAAATAAAAATAGCCCTCGCCTTTATAGTTATCCACACTCGAGAGCTCACAAGTATGACATTTTTGTCATATATACACACAAAAATACTGGATTTCTTTCAAAATCGTGAAACAACACATATGGCATTAGGTCATTAAGTAAAAACAAGTCAGTTGTTAATTTAAGACACAAAGGTCAGCTGAACAGTTTTTATAAGAACAGTATTGTCAAGTGCATTTGCAGAACCCATCATCAAGCACATTGATGAAACTGGCTCTCATGAGGACCATCCCAGGAAAGCAACACTAAAACTTACCTCTGCTGGAGAGGTGAAGTTTATTTAGAGTTACCAGCATCAAAATTCACCAATTAACAGCACCTTAGATTAGAGCCGTTGTGAAGGCCTTACAGAGCATAAGGAGCAGACACATCTCACTAGTCTAAAAATCAGGAAAGACCATGTTTGACTGCTAGTGTGTGTGTATATATATATATATATATATACGTATAAAAAACATACAAAAAAATGCCATACGCAAAGAGGATTTTAAAAACATTCCTGCATAAAAGTACGTTTTTATAAAGTATGCTAAAATGTAATAAAATAAACACAGTCAATATTTGGTGTGAAAACTCTTCGCTTGAAAATAATCAGTAGTGTTAGATAAAAAGGTGTAAGTAAAACAGCTGTTAGGTTTTACTGAGTGTGCTGGAGAATATGCTGAAGAGTTTGTGACTTTGTCACACATTTCTATTGTTATGCAAAACGCAGAGGCCTACATTATTATTGTTATCATTATTATAAGTATTTTAATTATTCATTTGTTTTATTTGAAAACTGGTCTGTCATGTAATATGTTGCCTTCTTAACAGGAAATGCAAATATTCTTCTGTAATGTTATTTATTTATTTTTTAAGTTATACATGGAAATATTAAATTATTTTGTACAAAATAATGCGGACATGATAAACCTATATACAAGGGAGTATCAAAAAGTTTCGAGACTGGTGTGCCACTGATCTGGTCTCTTTCCCCATACGTCCTCCCTTAGACACCTTAACGCCTGACAGTAAAATTCGCAATTGACGGTCTGGCACCTGAGGACCAATCCTTTATGTACAATGCTGCGAATGTCAAAAAAAGACGATGAGCATGCACTTGGTTGAGCTGTAAATCTGCCTCAGCTTTTTTGGTCGTGGAGATGATGGGCTCTTCCACTGTAAAGATTGTTGCTTCGTCTCAGGGGACAAACGTCTCAGCCTGTGGACGAACTTGGCAGAAAACAGAGGCATGTTCACATCATATGTAAGGATTGCCTGGACAGTTTTGTGTACCACACCAACAGTTGTGGATTGTTCTCTGACGTTCTCGGGGTTAAGCGCATTGAAGGTCTTCCTAAACTTTCATCATCAGTCATTTGTCTCTGCTCTTAAAGCACGTGTGCCACTCAAAACATCTCAAACGACGATTGCAGCATTACCCATAACTTGTAGAATCATCAAACATATCTGTGGCAGACTTTCCCAATTTCACATATAATTTATGTGTGTTCCCCTTGATCTAACTTGCTGCCCATGATGAAATACCAGACGTGGTAATGCAAGTGGTTAGAATAGTAGCACCAGTTGCACAGCTCCTGATGTACACAGGATGATGTCTTTTGGCACACTGACTAATGAAGCTCCTGACTGTACGTGCAGCCTCGTGCTGCCCTCTGTTGGCGTGTTACAAAACTTTTTGCTTCCACAAAATTCGCAATAAATATCAAGACTTTTACACAGTGCTATGCACAAAAAAACATACATATCTTCATATGTATTAACTATATTCTATTCATCCTTTCTTTTGATTCAGGTTCCTGCTCTGTATAATACAGCACGGTGATAATTATAATGTGTCAAATCCCAAATCACTCACTAACTACGGAGCCCTCTAGTGCACTGCTTTAGTTGCAGCACTCACAACATTTTCCTGCCCTACGTAGTGCATCATGCGAGGGAATGCGGGATGGATTTGCAACAGGGCGAACCTTCATTCGGCACATGCGCAGTCCTGCCCTAGGCGACCATATGCGCTAAGCGGTGACTACACAGCAGAGAGAGAGAGAGCTAAGAGGGAGAAATTCTCACACAGTAACCATGGGAAAGAAACAGAAAAATAAAGGAGATGACGGGTAAAGTATACTGTGGTGAAGGCGCTCGTTGCGGATGTGAAAGCTTTGCAAGGGGTGTGTAAGTGTTAGCCGTGTGAGTGTGAGCCATGGGCTTCATGTGGCGGTAGCTAGTTAGCTTAGCATGTGTGGCTAGGCCTAGGTCGCTATACCGGCTTTGGGATGTTACTGTAAAGATGCTCAGCTGGGAGTTAGGATGTTGTTTAGTCTCTGTAAATGTGAGGTTGTGTGTCAGGGGTGTATTATGAAGAGAGAATGAATAAATAAAAGAAAATCATCTGCTCCAGTCACGTGATGTTCTCCCCAGCAGTGCAGAGTAACGTGCATATGAGTGCAGCATCATCTGTTTCATTGTAATGCTGTATTGTCTCTTCACACACACACACACACACTCTCACTGTGTTGTGTGCCTGACTTTTGTCTCTTAGCTCATTTTCTGACTCCATGATGATGATGATGCAGTGACTTGTTTACAGGATTAGAGAGAGAGGAAGTGTACAGGTTGCACGGTGCAGCCTGTGACACGAATAGTAACGCAGTAAGCTTTTATCATGTGGCCCGATGGCTAGTGCGCATGCTCGCAAGTCGCTTGATGACGTCACAGCTTAAGTTTTCCTGTTCATTTATTGCATCATCTGACTGTGTGGAGAAGTTTCAGTATCCCGAGTCCAATCTAATATTAATATAACTATGGCTTTTTTTTTTTTATTTAAATGTTATTTTTTTAATAGAAAGAAGTCATCTATGGTCAACACCATAAACTCTTTATGTATTATGTGCGAATACTGTAATTCTCTCACGAACAGACAAGGAGTCATGAATGGAGTCAACGCACTCATTACATATTACGCGACAGTTCGTTTCCGAGTATCCTGATTGGACGACTGGCGATAGTGGACGATAACGGTGCTGGGATGTTTTACGTTAAGCCCAGACATTGATTTTGATATCGAGTTGTAGTTGTTAGTCTTTTGGCTGCTTCCACAGAGGGGTCGCCACAGCAGACCGTCCGATCCACACGCGGCTTGGCAAAGGTTTTACGCCAGATGCCCTTTCTGATGCAACCCTGCCATTTTATCCGGGCTTGGAACCGGCACTCCAGTGGATGTGGTTTGGGCATTGGGTGGGAACTGACCCCGGGTCTTCCACATGGCAGGCGTTAAACCTATCATGCTTAACAGTTTTTAATACGTTTTAATGTAATAATTCTGCTATGGTGATACAGGAGAAACAAAAAAATAGTGTTTGACTGAAATAATGAATGAATTCTTGAACTAGTCAACCGTTATACAACAATTAGTTGCATCATCTTTCTTGCTTAACAGCATTTGTAATCCAGTAGGTTACATTACCATCAACTGTAGGTCTCATTCTTCCTCATCTTCCCGGGCTCTTAAAGCTGATTAAAACTTCTAATGCGTCCCTCCCTGATCTTGTCTTGACTCGATCTGTGTTGTCTGATTGGACGAGAGGCATTACGTAAGTTTTGTGATGGATCACCGGGACATTTTACTGTATACATGCCTCTGAGTCACAGGTGTTCTATAGTCATTAAGTACACTAACTGTCAAGTCGCAGCATGAGTGAAAGTTGCCTCTGTGTGTTATTTAAGCCTAAGATGAGCTACACAGCTACACTAGCTCCTAACACAAGACTAAATCCCAAATCCCTCTCTAACCCCTGATCACTACTTGGTGTATCGGATGAGTGATTGTACATCCTACATAGATAGCACTCTAGCTTTCTGTTTGTAGATATTTAAGATTTAACTCAAGAAACCCGGAGGTTAACTGAGCTGCTATTCGTATGTGGAATAAGTGGAAATGTAAAGAGAAACTTGAGAGACTCGCCGAACTCTCCACCACCTGCATGGTTTGTTCTCTTCAGCTATTGTCTACATAGTGTATCCAGTAAGAATTTTGAAAAACTATGTTCACCCCTGTTAGTCACCCGCTCCACCTGTTGCAGAAGTATGTGTCTGTTGGCAGAGGAAAATAACTAATTAAACAAACAAAACATAATCTGTTAATAATAAATGGTGTTTTTGGAGCTGTTGTATAAGGCTAATTATTGTATAATGCTATGCGTGCTAATATTCAATACAACAGCACTCCCTCTTGTTTGATGTTGCTTAATTCTAGTAATGAAGAAAATCTCCAGACTGCATGTAGGTGGGATGAAAAAAAAAATGTTCGCTTATGTGGGCGCAAATCAGTGTTTACACACTTGTGGTGTGAGTTGACCGTTGCACGCTTAGAACGTAATCGGATTTTTCTCTAAAAGGGTCTAAATATTTGTTGAAGGCGTGTGTGCCAGACAGTCATGGGTGTGAATGAACATGAAGACAGTGGATCAAGGAGGGGGGGGAATAAACAGACCTAAGTACACATTGTCCAATTAAATTACAGCTTGGACAGAAGGACAACCTATTAAGCCATAGTCAACACTAAAAACTTTTTAAATTTTACAAACATTGTAAATGTGTGTTCTCCACATCATTCCTATTATACTGTAGATGAACCCTATGACCTTATAACCTACAGACTAAAATTGAAAATGTGAAAAAGTCTGTCTGTCTGATGTCGATTCAAAACAACAGGTCGGTGTTGGTTTAATACCAGTAAGCTCTGTACGAGTTCCCTGCTAGGGTGGATCCTTCCTGTTAACACCTTATCTAGCGTTTAGAAAGGGAACGCATTACACTGAGCAGTCCCTTATCTAGTCCTTGACGTTGCTCATGGTGGAACTTTTTTTTTTCTCCCGCAAAACTCTTGTACTTTATAATACTGCAACAGTGTTGCAGATCGTAGCCGGGGTTTCTGAAGTATTTTTATTTTTTTATTTTTTTTATAAATTTAGTCCTGTCCAATTCTTTTTCCTCCGATTTTCTCCCCAATCTAGTCGTGTCCAATTCCCCTCCCGTCACTAGGGGGTTCCCACATTAAGGCTACTAACCT
>JAOVVA010000028.1:9310095-9324267 GCA_028565275.1 Leiocassis micropogon | reverse complement strand
ATCCCTCCCCCCTCCCCCCTGAGAGAGCTCGGCCAATCAGCTCTCTCCGTGTCTCCGGCTGTGAGAGGTAAACAGCATCACCCGGGGTTCAAACCTGCGACTCCTGGATGATGGGGCGAGCGCTTTACCACTGCGCCACTCGGAGACAGCGTTTCTGAAGTATTTTCAGTCTGCCCGAGTGACTGCATCTGTTTATCTCTTTCTAGAAGAAGACCATCATTGCAAGAATATCACGTGACAAGTCCAAGCAGGATAGTTAATAGATACTGGATGATAGTTGGGGGGGGCGGGTATGGGGGTATGGACCTGTATGGAGTATGGACCTGAAAATGGTTGATATGTGGCGAGTATGTTTTATCACCTCCTCCGTATCGTGGACATCCTCACACTGCGAGACACTCAACCGAGTTATTTTTATTTTATTTTTTTGACGTGCCAGAAATCCATCTATCCTACCGACCTAGAGTCGGATTCTTGTTTTATTTGAGAGATTAACCCTAGTCTCGCTGCACGTCGCACAATAAATAATCAGGCAGCTTCTAAAATTAGACCGAAAGTGTGCATTGTCTGTCTGACTTTCTGGAGAAAATCGTCTGCACCAGATACAGCACCGTTTTTTTTCTTTTCTTTTTCTTTTCTTTAAAGAGAAATAAAACGATGAAGGATGATTCTATGCCTGGCAGCCGTAATTCGATTTGAATGTAACCTAAATTAGACGCTGTTTGAGGCTTCGTTTTCAAAATCCTCTGAGGCAGCAGCAATATGATATGAGGCAACTGAGGCCTTGGTTTGTTTCACAATAGAGAATCGTCTCCATGTTTAAGGAGGTTTACCTCGGGAGAGGAGATGGATTATTCTATCGGTGGTTATTTTCAATTATGCAGTTGCACGATGCGTCTAATTCATCCACGCTAAAAGAAAAAAAAGTAGCAAATAACCTGCTATGTGCTAATCAGTTATTCAACCATAAATCCCATACAATGTCAATTTATCTTTTTTTTTTCATAAAAATATAAATGAAAAAGTTAAAATCATTCGGCTTTCCCTGAAGGTCTCGAGGGCCCTAAGGTTTCCCGTTTATTTTGCACTAGCATGCTGTAGCCTTCTTTGCTACTTATCAGAGGAAATATACAGAACAAACGAGTTACTCGCCTTGTCTAACACACCATCGGACCCGGTCACACCATGTGGTCAAGCACTTTTCTGTTTATCATCCTAATTTCTCCGTTATGCGTCCGTTCATTCTTTAGTTACTTTTTACTGGAGTGTCAGTGTTTCATCACCCAATATGTGTGTGTGCTGAGAACAGCAGTTGAGGGAGTTTGTGAGAGTGTGCGAGAATGTGTGTGTATGCGGGTCCTGCCCCGTTTCGTCCGGTCCCGTGACGTGCCCTCCTCTGTGAGGTGCTTTCCATTGCTGATGCAACTGTATGTAAGGCTGCTGTATATAAACAGCTCCATGTGTCATTCATTTCCTTATTGCTGTAGACGCTGCGGCAGGTAAGAACTCGCAGAGCTTTAACTCGCGCTTCAGGTCCGTTATGACTTTGAGATTAAATGTACTGCAGGATGATGGACAGGTGAGTTGAAAGAAATTATTATTATTTCCCACCACGGAGCTGCTGGATTCTCGAGGATTAAAAAGCTGTTGGTTAATTTTCCGTAGCAGCGGCTCGGACAGGATCGCCTGCTGTGCTGTAATTTAAATAATTACTTTGTTTATGTTGAAGCGCTTATTTTAATATGTTATTGTTTCTACAGAAACCCGTTCACGCATTTAAAAACATGTCTGTATTTTACAATGGAGAAAATATCCATTTCCACCCAAGGGGAATCAGCAATAATATGGCCTGATAGGAAATGTTTATTTCAAACTTATAGAAGGAGTTTCGGAAGTAAATCACATGGAAAACCTCCAGGACAGAGAAGTTTGTGCTTTTCTGGATTTTTAGTCATGAAAAAGTGTATGTGTGAGAGAGAGATAAAAGGCTATGGGGCAACAGTATAGCTGTGACGAAAGAAAAATCCACTTCAGGCCATAATTAATTTCTTAATATTGAAAAAAATGTGGTTAAATAGTGGTTAAATTGTGTCGTGTGTGTGTGTGTGTGGAATCAGCCCAAAACAATAATGTATACACTCTTCTGGAAAAGGCAAATGGCATGATGTATATTATATGATATAATATTATGATAATATTAATATTATATTAATAGATCTATCAATCTATTATGAATATTATGATATATATATGATATCACTATATATAACAAATAACAATAAATGTAGTATTAAAATATTTATTTACTACTAAATAAGTTAAGTAGAATTTAAGTACTAAATATTTATTTTCCAGAAGTGTGTATAAAGTTTTTTTTTGTCTGTCTCTTGCTATATATAATTTATACATTTATTTATTCATTTATTAATTTCTTGCCCACCAGTGTATAAGCAATTACTTCTATGATGCCTAAATGAACACTCGGATGCTAAATGAATGACGCCTCATTCGATATATTCCATCCACAGCGCCAAAGACGACGGAGTCGACATCGACGCCTTAGCAGCTGAGATCGAGGGAGCCGGCGCAGCCAAGGAACAGAACAAGGGCAAAAGCAAGAAGAAGAAAGGAGGAAAGAAGGAAGACTTTGAGTAAGTTTTTCTGATGCACACGGCAGTGGTGGCCCAAATCTGTTTTTGAATTTTTTTCTGCAGACTAGTGTCTAGCATTGCCATGTGAACAGCAAACACAGCACAGTGACGGTTTGAACCTCTTCTGTGCGTGGTACTGAAATCCCATTGCTTGGCAACAAGACATGTTTTTGGAGAGAGATTGGCCCGTGTCCGACTTTCCTCTCAGTCAGACTCAACATTCGTCAAAATCACATAATACTGTGAAGGATAAGCAAGAGGAATGAACCCGGCTGTACGGTGAAAGCAAAGTGCAAAGTCAATTAAACTTGAAAAACAAAACAAAGGACATAATTTTTTTTAAACAGCAAGCTCGAACGCATAACGTGACGCACGGGTTCTTTGCATGTTTTGCGACTTTGAGCACAATAACATTTAACGATGGTTATCGTTGCAAAGCAGCTTTACAGAATCAGAAAAAAATTGTTAATGTGTATGAATCGAAATGATCAGATCGTCCCTGATGAGTAAGGAGGAACTCCCCGAAATGGCAGTAAGAAGAAACCCTGAGAGGAACCACCAGACTCAACAGGGAACCCATCCTCATTTGGGTGATAACGGATAGTGGGGATCGATCTGCAGTCATACTGTGTGTTAGGAGGAGACTGGAAGTTCAGTATAACAGTTGATGTGTTTAAGTTAATATGGATTCCAGTTTGTTATTGGAGGCTCAGGTAGACTGTAGGAAACTCCAGTCCTACTATTGAGCGACTGCAGTCGCGAGTCCTCAGAAAAACAGCTGGCAGCATCAGCCGAGGACAGGAACCGTCCCCAGTCACCACACGCATCCCAGACAGACCACATGGGGCATCCGTGTGACCAACCAGACAAGGGACACCAGGACGAGTCAGACAGGTCCAGAGTGCAGTAGGGGGTCTAAAAACAAATGTAAAGCAACCAATCGCTTCACCATCAACAAACTTGAGTCATCAATGAGAGTGAGGGAAGACGGCATCTAAACCGAGCATAAAAACATAGTATGAAAATCTTAACAGGGGAAAAAAATAAAACTATTTTGGCCACTTTACATTGCTGTTTAATAAGCGTAGCTCATGTTTACTAATGCAAGCCAGTGATCAGATTCTAGTGTTCTAAATTGTTCATGGTGGTGTTTTGCAGTGAGGACGACATCCTGAAAGAACTGGAAGAATTATCACTTGAATCCCAGGGAGGAAAATCAAAGGAACCAGCAAAGGTAACTGACATAATGATCGCCGATGTCACAGAATATAGATATAAAGTTTATCAAGCATAAAGATTGTGTAACTGATATGTGATTTAAAAAATAAATAAATAAAAACTTCCCTTACATTTTTCACCAGTATCCTCCGAGTGGCGCAGTGGTAAAGCGCTCGCCCTGTCATCTAGAGCTCACTGGTTTGATTCCCGGGTGATGTTGTAGCCTCTTGCAGCCGAGGGCCTTTAGAGAGCTGATTGGCCGAGCTCTCTCAGAGGGGAGGGATGGGAGACACTTGGCGCTTTTCAATCACGGCTCTACAGCCAATCAGGGGCATCTGTGAGCTCACGCAAGCGGAAGGAGCGGATAGCGCTGTCCTCCGAGTGTGTTACTCCGCCCCCAACAGTACATGAGCGAGCAGTTCGAAAAGATGCAGTCGGTCGGCTGGCGTCGCGTGATTCGGAGGGAACACGTGATAGTCTTCAGCCCTCCCTGAGTGGTCGTAGTAATGTGGGCCTTAATGTGGGAGCCCCCTAGTGATGGGGAAGAATTGGACACTAATAAATTAGGAGGAAAATCATGGAAAAAATAATAATAATAAGTTTCCACCAGTTCCAGACGTTTGTTCCAATGAAGCAGCCGTATAGTGTGTCTGTGTGAGGTAAACACACGGTAGTGGATGGTAGTTTAAAGTGCACGACAGCTTAACTAATAAGCTTCATTTATCGTGTCATATATGATCTCATAAATTCTTATAGCTTTTGTTGTCATTGTAACGATCTCTCACTCGCTGTGTCCAGAAATCCGACTCCATAGAGGAAGCAGAGCCTGAGCCAGCACCCACCAAGGCGGACAAAAAGAAGGCCAAGAAGGGCAAGCGTGAAGACGATGAGAGTGAAGAAGCTGCGGGTAAAGACAACATGGAGAACGAGAGCAGGACGAAAGGCAAAAAGACAGTGGCGGCTACCGTTACTGCTTCTGCTGCTTCAGAGTCTGACGACGAGTCACAATCCCGACGCAAATCCAAGGCCGTCAAGAAGGGTGGGCGAAAGGGCACGTCCGACTCTGAGGATGACGATGAAGATGGATGTGCGAAGAAGGCCGGAGGAGGTGGAGGAGGAGCAGGAGACGCAGGAGAAGATGAAGAGCAGTCGGATAAAGAGTCTCAGGCCGCACGCAAACAGAAGAAAAAGCCGAAAGCGAAGCCCGACAGCGACAACGACGACGCAGAAGATGACGGTTCCTTCAAGATGAAGACGGCGGCCCAGAAGAAGGCGGAGAAAAAGGAGAGGGACCGAAAGAAGAAGGAGGAAGAGAGAGCTAAGATGAAGGCGAAAAAGGAGAAGGAGGAAGAGACTACTAAGAAGGATGCACCCAAGGCTGCTGGAAAAGGTGCAGTCCCTTCAGAAGCAAATAAGACGGAGGCGGAGGACGTAGACGGGGCCGAAGACCAGGGTGAAGGTGAGACTTCTTATAACGATTACACTTCAGTCACTGTGGATGTTCTTAACATATCCTTACTGTAAAAGATGTATTAAAAATGTCCTTTCCCCTCAGATGAGGGTGAGGGCGAGAAGAAGAAGAAGGACAAGAAGAAGAAGAAAGGAGAAAAGGAAGAAAAGGAGAAGAAGAAAGGGCCGGGCAAAGCCGCAGTGAAGGCCATGCAGGAGGCCCTGGCTCGGATAAAGGAGGAGGAAGAGCGAGCCAAGAGAGAGGAAGAGGAGAGGGAGAGACGCCTGGCTGAGTTGGAGGCGCAGAGGCTCGAGCAGGTCAGTCAAACACGACGCAGCTGACAAACAATTTACAAGAGTTGGGTTTTTCTGGAGACGCCATGCGCGTTATAAGAAAATAAAATCCTGTTAGCTTGAAACTCTACAAGAAATCTCTTGCACAGTTGTTCGAATATTAGAGAGATAATAAGCACTGCTTTCAAATGTTTTCTCGTCCACAGGAGCGACTGGAAGCTGAGAGGAAAGAGAAGAAGAAGCAGAAGGACAAGGAGAGAAAGGAGAGGCTGAAGAAGGAGGGCAAGCTCCTGACCAAGTCTCAGAAAGAGGCTCGAGCCAGAGCTGAGGCCACGCTCCGCGCTCTGCAAGCCCAGGGTGAGAGGGGCAGAACGCGCGGAAACACAGACCGAGCAGTACTCGGGGTGCATTTTATATCGGGACATCTCTCTGACTGTTGCTATTTACAGTGTAGCGTATCATTTAGCTTCCTGATTAATAAAGTATTCAGTATCAGTCGATCATATGCATATAACTTTTATTGAAATTCAGTCTCTTAGCTGTCTGCGTTTCTCTAATTGACGTCAAAGTTTTCTTCGGCTGCGTACACATTACAAGCCGCATTGTTCGTTCCATTCCGGTCAGATCGGGTTTGCTCGGGCCAAAACACCGTATTTGTCTGACCATTCGTTCATTTCAAGCAAAGGATGTGATCTGAGCAATAATATGAACAAATGGTATGAAAAACGTAGTCAGACTTAAAAAAAACCCACTTCAGGCTGGTAATGTGACTGTGAGCCTTAGACCTAGAGAACCTTCTTAGAGACCTGGTTATGAAAATGTTGCACAAAAAATAAATAGATCATGTTTGGTGTTAGTCAAACAAAAAATGTCTCTGAAATTCAGGAGTCGTTGTTGTTATTATTATTATTATTTATTTATTTTAACCATAACCTTTTTAATCATTCAAGCTTGTCAGTTGAGTGTTAGATAGCTAAATAACTTAACTTTCTTGTACAGTCCTGGTACTACACATTTAAATCTTATTGTATACATGTTAGATTTTTATTCCCCGTTCTGTGTGATCAGTGTGTGTTCAATGTTAGTCCTTCTCCATGATTATTATTGCAGGTGTTGAAGTGCCATCCAAAGACTCCATGCCAAAGAAGAAGCCTGTTTACGGTGACAAAAGAAAAAAGAAGCCAACAGCACAAACCACTGAAGGTAATGATTCTTTTTATTTTAAACTGTCTTGCTGTGTTTAAACCCTTACTTTGTTATATATTAGTATTCAATTGTTTATTCCTGTTTGCTCTGCCAGAGACCTCAGAAGTGGCCTCGCCCACGTCGGAGGTGGCTGAGCCGATTGCCATGACGATGGACGTGAGCGCTTTGAAAGCGGAGCCAGGCAATTTTGCACTCTTATTCTATTTTGGTTGCTTTTTATTATTATTTACATATTCCACACAAGGCCCGGTTGTGACCGTTTCCTGGTTGTTTTTGCAGAGGCTGAACCTAAAGCTGACAGTGCAGATCTGGATGACTGGGAGGCCATGGCTAGTGATGAAGAAAGAGGTACGACCACCAGTGACTAGCTCCAATTTTAACCAGTTTTATTGTTGGTGGAAACTTACAAAGCTCAAAAATAACGTCACAAGGACATCATTAAAACACTTGAGCTTGTGGTATTAATTCCTACGCTGCGATATAATAAATTATTCTCTGATTAAACATATGTTGTTGTTGTCCTTGTCTCTCTCAGAGTTGAAGAAGGTACACATCGAGGTGAAGGAGACCGCAGCCACTCAGCCAAGCCACAAACCTTCCGGTCCTGCCGAACAGGAGAACGGTACCGAAGAGGACGACGAGGAGGACGATGAAGAAGACGATGAAGAGGAGGACGAGGAGGAAGATGACAGCGAGGACGAGGATGAAGAGGAAGAGAAGGAGAGCCGGACAGCGAAGGAGAAGAGAGCGAAGGAAGAGAGCTCGGAGTCGAGCAGCGAGAGCGATTCGGATGACGAGCGCACCAAAGAGGAGAGGATGTACGACAAGGCCAAGAGACGCATAGAGGTACACACGTTTGGAAAATGAGCACGAGTGCAAAGCCAAAAGAGGAACATACAGTAGATATAAAACACGAAAATGATGATAAATCCCAGACTAGAGGACATGGAGATGACATTGTTTAGAAAGACACATCGATGCACGAACAGTGTGATGACTTCATTATACACAAGGGCAAAGAGATATTAAAAAACTGTATGATAATGGAACAAGTCTAATGATATTGTAAAGTGATAATGATCTTATACATCCTGGATGTATTATTTTGCTTTTAGAAACGAAGACAGGAGAACCTGAAGAACATTAATGTGGACAAACTGAGGGCTCCTGTGGTCTGTGTCTTAGGGCATGTAGATACAGGAAAGACAAAAATCCTTGACAAGGTAGGTGTGTGGGGGTGCGCGTGTGTGGGGGTGGGAGTGCGTTGGTGTGTATGATGTATCTCCCAGACAGCTCCATTGCTGGGTCACACATCGTCCCTTGTGAGTTTATTAACTCAAACAACTCAGTTGTGCTGTTTTCTGTCTCCAGCTGCGACACACACACGTACAGGACGGCGAGGCAGGTGGAATCACCCAGCAGATTGGTGCCACCAACGTACCTTTGGACACCATCATTGAACAAACCAAGATGGTGAAAAATGTGAGTTTTTCTTTTTTTAATGATATGTTGGAGACAGTTTTGTAGGATATTTTTATGACTGTTCATGGTTCATGTGTTTTTTTGTTTTTTCCTTCAGTTTGACAAGGATACTATAAAAATACCAGGAATGCTGATTATCGACACACCCGGACACGAGTCTTTTAGGTGAGAGCCAGTCACCAGCCGCGTGGATTCCTTATGGGTCTGATCATTTGTTCTTTATACTGTATATGCAGTTTGTCTCCGTCTGATCTGCGTCTCTTTTTATCAGTTCTACATAAAAAAATTTTTGGACTGTCTTTCTGCTTTGTCTCCCTTCCTAGTTCTTTCTTTCTTTCCTTCATTTCTTTTTTTTTCTCACTGATGGCTGATTTATGTCTGCAGTAATCTAAGAAACAGAGGCAGTTCTTTGTGCGACATCGCGATCCTGGTGGTGGACATAATGCACGGGCTGGAACCACAAACCCTCGAGTCCATCAACCTGCTGAAGGAAAAGAAGTGTCCGTTTATTGTGGCTCTTAACAAGGTCAGCTGAGATCAGATAATCACACTGCTATCTTTGCCTGATGCTTTATTTGGATCAAACTTGTTTTTTACGTGAAGATTTAGAATAATAAAATTATTATTGGAGAATGATGATTCTGTATGTATCTGTATTACCTGTTTGGTTTAATATGTTAGGAAAGAATCGTGTGTCTCAAAAAGAAAGTGTTTTTGCCTGCATTTAAAAAAAAAAAAAAACAACAACTCAGCAAGCCTTTCTGTTGTTTTCCTCCAGTAACAAAATGAAGCAAAGTATTGAAGAGCAATAAAATATCTATAATGTTTAAAAGAAGGAACAGATAAGTTTAGTCATGTGACTTATTTAATTCCTCACTGATTGTCTGACTGTTTATTGACCATGAGAGGTGGTTAGGCATTATCCTCTATACTGAGAATGCAGTTGTTACACTCGTTAGAGAAAAGTGTATTAGTAGGTACACTGCCTGGCCCAAAAAGAAAAAAAGGGTTTCATAAATGATTGGGCTGCATAAAGTGAAGAATCATCTAAGGGAGATTACTGAAATTTATGATATTGGGTTAAGAACTGTCCAACACATTATCAAAACCTGGAAGGATGTCAACTTCATTGAAGAAGAAATGTGGTCAGGAAAAAAAAAAAGCATAATTGGAGAAAGCTTGGTGAGGTTGCATTTCAATAAATTGGCTGTAGAACTCGGTAAAGTTTAATATTAATAATACACTATGATGAGAACTCTCTGGACTGGGACTAAACAGCTGTGTGTCCATAAGACAAGAAACTAATCAGGAGGAATGGCTTCAATTTGTAAGGGGGCATAAAGATTGGACTTTGGAGCTGTGGTTAAAGGTCATGTGGTCTGATGAGTCCAGGTTCCAGAGTGATGGGTGCATCAGGGTAAGAAGGGGAGCGCATGAAGCGATGCACACATCATGCATAGTGCACACTGTACAAGCCTCTGGAGGCGGGGTTATGATCTGGGGTCGCTTCGATTGCTCAGCAACGTTATGTGGCAATAAAATAAAGTCAGCTGATGACCTGAATATACTGAATGACCAGGTTATCACATTTACGCGGGTATATTCCAGGACTCAAATTGAGTGGTTCTGGAAGCATTTTTACGCATGAACTGGCCGTCGCATTGCGTTCCATAATCAAAGCTAAAGATGGTCGAATGAAATCTAAGTGAGTGTGATTATTATTATTATTATTTTTTTATAAGTCAGTTAGTGTATTAGTAAGACTGTCTCTGTCTGTTTCAGATTGACCGTCTCTATGACTGGAAGAAGAGCCCGGACACAGACGTAGTGGCAACACTGAAGAAGCAGAAGAAGAACACTAAGGACGAGTTTGATGAGCGAGCCAAGGTCGTCATGCTCGAGTTCGCCCAGCAGGTTCGCCTACACTGTAGCAGCTAGATTCAGTTTTACCCTTTTTCTTTCGCTCCATAATGTTGTAAATTTAAATATCATATTTTATACCCTACTGAGGAAGTAAGTGTGTCTGAGAGGATTCTTCACTGGGATCTTGTAATATTATAAAACTTATCGCTTCCCGTGTCAACATTGCTATGTACTTGACTTTACAGTAGAGCAGTGTGTGTGTGTGTGTGTCCTTTTAATTTAACAAAAAGTAAGTTGATGTGATGACGTGTGTTTTTTCATGTCCGTGTGTGTGTGCACACAGGGTTTGAACGCTGCTCTGTTTCATGAGAATAAGGACCCGCGTACTTTTGTGTCTCTGGTGCCCACGTCTGCACATTCCGGTGATGGCATGGGCAACTTGATCGCTTTGCTGGTGGAGCTGACCCAGACCATGCTGGCACGCAGATTGGCGCACTGCGACGAGCTCCGGGCACAGGTCATGGAGGTGAGGTCGAAATTTTTTTTTACTCCCATCAAAAACATTTCAGTGTCTGTGAAAATTACAACATATTCGCATATGATGCTGTAGTGTATTGATTTGTTTGGTTCGAATAAAGGAAATTAAAGGCATCAATTTGATCACAATCTAATGAATAATTCTTAACCAGGTCAAAGCTCTGCCCGGTATGGGCACGACGATAGACGTGATCCTGATCAACGGGAGCTTGCGTGAGGGCGAGACCATCATCGTGCCTGGCGTGGAGGGGCCGATCGTCACTCAGATCAGAGGGCTGCTTTTGCCACCGCCTCTCAAGGAGCTCCGGGTCAAGGTCTGTCTCTGGCTTCTCATACACATTTGTGTAAGTTCCTGCAGGTATCTAACAGCTTCTGGTGAACATCTTCTGTTCAGAATCAGTACGAGAAGCACAAGGAGGTGAATACGTCTCAGGGAGTGAAGATCCTCGGGAAGGATCTGGAGAAGACACTGGCAGGCCTGCCGCTCCTCGTGGCTCATAAAGATGACGAGATTCCTGTACTGAGGGTGAGCAGGGTTTGCGTTGCGTTGTCTCTGCGCTTTTTAATGACATCACATGATTTGTATGTACTCTGGGAGATCAATTATACAGGGTGTCCCAAAAAAAATTTGACATCATTTGAAATATGAATATCTGCGTATAACTACATGTCCTAGAACAGGGGACAGCAACGTGCGGCTCCTGAGTGTATTGCCGGCATGTGATTTATATAAATAATCCTTTATTTATTCAAGCTGACTGCACACTCTAGTACATGCGATGCTGGAAAATGGATATTTTAAGTTCGACTCTTTATTTCATAAATACGAGGAGGACTCAAATAGACATTGAGTATTTTGTTTGAAAGTAACCTTCAACCCAGTGTTTTTTTTTTTTTGTTTTTTTTTTTTCCCTCAATGTTTTTGAAAAAATAAGATTTCGTTTCCTCTGTAGCAGTTAATTTTTTTCATAAATGCAACACACTAGTTTTTTTCATATCTTGCGTAACATTCTCCAGCGCCTCACTGATTCTCTGCTCGAGTTCCTCTAGGTTTGTAGGAAAAGAGGAGATAAAGAGCAGACCTTTCACATACTGTAGCCTTTTAGAGAAAGATCACAAGGTGTCAAGTCAGGTGAATGTAGTGGCCCTTTCAACAGCACATTGTCATTATCACTGAAAAAAAAAAAAAAGGAAAAATAAATAAAACTTTACATTTTGGGGGCACCCCGTACATGCCGTCCTAACATTTTTGCACACCGCTGTGTATATGTTTATATGTGTATGTTTTTGGATCATTTTTATTGCTCTTTTTGTAACAACTTGTAAGTAGTTATTCTTGACTGCAGGTAAATGCTGCATATTTAATATTTCATTAGAACTGTTTCATTATTGTGGTTACAGTTTTAATAATTCTGTGATCAACAAATCAAATTTTTTTGTTTTGTTTTTGTTTATTTTTAATCGGTAATCACAGATTTTTTACCATTTAAACCGCAAACTTGGTGTACATTTAACACCAGTGAGAAGATAATACTGTTACACTGTGTTGTAGAAGTTAATTCAGTAATGAAAACCTCTTCATAATTATTAATACTTGAATCCAAGCACTCAAAATCTGTTACAAATGTCTATACACACACTCGCACTGTCTTGCTGAGGCAGGAGATCAGATGGAGTGAGACCAGGTTCCTGCCAGAACAAGTTGAGAAATATTCAGAAAAATGTATTTGTCTTAATAGTTCAAACTCAAATGTTATCTGCTATCAATCACACAAACAGTACAGGGGTGTGTGTGTGTGTGTGTGTGTGTGTGTGTGTGTCGGAGAGGGCAAGACAGCATATTGAGCTTTTGTCTCAATCATATTATCATTTTTTTATAGGATATTAATGTTTGCTTGTTTTGTATAGGACGAACTGGTCAGGGAGCTGAAGCAGACGTTGAACGCGATAAAGCTGGAGGAGAAGGGTGTGTATGTACAGGCATCGACGCTCGGCTCTCTAGAAGCGCTGCTGGAATTTTTGCGCACATCCAAAGTGCCTGTAAGTACAAAGATCAATCTTAAACTAAGTGACGACTTGCATATTTTTGTTACAAAGCCTCATTTATCAGGGAAGTGTTTGTTTTGTAATACATTTAGTTGTAAATGTCACTACTGTAGGCGACATGGTGGCGTAGTGGTTAGCACCCTTCAGGGTTACGGGATCGATTCCTGCCTCAGATCTGTGTGTGCATGGAGTTTACATGTTCTACTCGTGCTTGTAGGGTTTCCTCCGAGTACTCTGGTTTCCTCCCACAGTCCAAAGACATGCAGATTATACTGATTGGCGTTCCCAAATTGCCCGTAGTGTGTGAATGAGTGGGTGGTGTGTGTCCTGTGATGTGTGTCTTGTGCCTGAAGTTTCCTATATATGATCGTTCTACACTGTGCTATAGACTTAATCTAAATCTAAAACCTGTTTATTAATTGGAATTGTTTTTTATTTTTTTATTTCAGTATGCTGGCATTAACATTGGTCCTGTTCATAAGAAAGATGTAATGAAGGCATCTACAATGCTGGAGCACGACCCACAGTATGTATTTGTTACGTCTCTTTATAAATGTTTTTTTTTTCTTTTCTTTTTTTTTCCAGAACATATAATAATGATAAAATCTTATGTTTGCTGATGGTTACAGCGATACGGTTTAAAGTTTTAAAAGTCATGAACTGCTGCACTTTTCTCTTGTCCGCTCCAGGTACGCAGTGATCCTGGCGTTTGATGTGAAGATCGAAAGAGACTCTCAGGAGATGGCCGACAGTCTGGGCGTGCGAATCTTTAGCGCAGAGATCATTTATCACTTATTCGACGCCTTCACTAAATACAGGGAAGACTACAAGAAACAGAAGCAGGAGGAGTTTAAGTATGCAGTCTTTCTAGTTCTTGTCTGCTCAGTGTCTCTTTTTAGATACTTTGACGCTGACAGTGTACTAGATACATTAACAATCGTAGTCCACCATTCTGATGTTTTTAGCATTCTGTACTCGTTTTTCTATCTCAGTATGGATCTATAGACTATAGATCTGATTCTGTCTTATTCTTATGTTCTGCTGTACAGGTAGTCCTCAACTTATGAACATTAGAATTACGAATTTCTGTAGATACGAACGGACTTTGCAGTTCTACTTCCGGTTCGATCACGGAAGTAGCTCAGGTGTATTGTACAAAAAATACACTGCAGTCCACCAGATACCAATATTTAAAATTATAAACAATAGAATAGAGTTCACAGTCCAATACAGTGGGAAAAAAAAAGCTCAAAATGGAGAGAAAACAGAGTGGAAAACAGAAAATTTTACTGTGAGATTCATTTTCTTAGGTGCGGTTACAGTTTTTGGCCACTTGATGGCAGTGTGGGGCAGAGGTGGAAAGTAATGAATTACATTTACTCGCATTACTGTAATTGAGTAGATTTTTTGTGTACTTCTACTTTTT
>JAOVVA010000028.1:9277264-9301532 GCA_028565275.1 Leiocassis micropogon | reverse complement strand
CAGCTATTGAGAAGATAGAGAGGTAGGGATCCCCTTCACATTTAAAGGCACAGTGCAAATTTTTATATATATATATAGTTATTGTTTTCTCACTCATTCACACACAACAGGCAATTTGGGAACGCCAATTAGCCTAATCTGCATGTCTTTGGACTGTGGGAGGAAACCCACCCACCAGTCTTAGAATAATCTCTGCGTGACACACTGTTGCCTAGATGAAATTTTATCTAAAGAGGCGTCACACCCAGGTATCCAAAGCCTCTCTCAGTCTTAGAATTTAGAGACTATTCCAGGAATGAGGCATGAAGCAGAAATATTCCCCAGATGGAATGCCAGTCCATCACAGGGCACCAGGTATACAAACACTCATTCACATGCAGGGGTGATGTAGAGTAGTCAGTACTGGCATGTTTTTTGGTTAGTGGGAGGAAACCAAAGAACATGTAGGAAACTCACACAGACATGAGAACATGCACAGAAGCTCCACACAGTTTTCTCTTATCCTGTAATGTGAAAAGATGGGATTGATAAAATCCCACTTTTACACAAATATCAGCAAGTAGCTAACCAGTATTGTGGAAACTGTTAACCAGAAGACCAAAAGGTAGATGTATGAGGTCTGAACAGCAACAAAAAGTAATGCAGTCTTCTATACTGCTTATCCTGTGTACTGCGTCGCGGGGGGCCTGGAACCTATCCAAGGAAACTTACGGCATGATGCGGGGTACACTCTAGAAAGGGTGCCAATCCATCGCAGGGCACACACACACCAACGGGCAACCACACTAATTGGGGAACACCAATTAATCTAATGTATAAAATGCCTTTTAAATGTAAACCTTTTGCATGCACATATCATTCATAATGGCAGCAGCGTGGCTTCGTGGTTAGCACTGTCACCTGGCACCCCCAGGGTCTGGGTTCGATTCCCATCTCGGGTCTGTGTGTGGAGATTGCATGTTCTCACCATATCTATAAAATCCTGTCTGGGAATGTAAAGGGATAAAATGAATATGAAACCCACATATGAAAGGATTTTTTTGTTATGAAATGTGAATGACTTGAGTCGTTGCACAAAACCTGAAGTATTGCAGTGGATGAATTTATGCAACTTTATGTTTTGTTTTAACAATGCGACTTTCATATCTTATTAAAAAAAGTTTGGCATGCCACTTTACATCTCTTCTTTGCCAAATTATTATTATTTTTCTCTTTTCATCTCGGTGCCAGACACATCTGTGTGCACGGAGTGTGCATGTTCTTCCCGTGCTTGGTGGGTTTCCTACATGTGCTCCGGTTGCCTCCCACAATCCAAGGACATGCAGATTAGCTTAATTGGCATACCCAATTCGCCCATAGTGTGTAAATGAGAGTGTGAATGTTTTCTGGAGTTTCTATCATGGCTGTAATATTGGAATAAATACGATGGTAATCGGCAGCTATTGTAGATATTAGGCGGCACGTTGACTTAGTGGTTAGCACTGTCGTCTTGCATTGCCCGGGTTCGATTCCTGCCTCAGGTCTCTGTGTAAGGAGTTTGGATGCTGTGCTTGGTGGGTTTCCTCGGGGTGTTCTGGTTTCCTCCCACAGTCCAAAGACATGCAGATTAAGCTAATTGCTGTTCCCAAATTTCCCGCAGTGTGTAAATGAGTGTGTGAGTGAGTGTATATGTGTGACCTGAGATGGATTGGCACCAATCAGTCCAGGGTGTACCCCACCTTGTGCCCTAAGCCTCCAGGGACCCTGAATACAGGATAAAGCGGTATAGACGATGAGTAAGTGAGTGTGTGTGTGCCATGCGATGGGATCCCGCCTCGTGCCCTAAGTCTCCTGGGATAGGTTCCAGACCCACACAACCCTGTATACAGGATAAAGCGGTATAAATCTATGATGAGTGAGTGAGTGTATTTTACTCTTCCGTTTAAAAATTTACATTATATACAGTATTTATTTTATTACTTTGAGAATGAATGTATGCCGAATACATCTTTATTGGCATACTTTTCACTTTTTTTAAGTGTGTCAAAGTATTTTATATATTAAATAAGACAATTAAAAAAATACATATAAAAGTATTAAACCTTGTAACCATGTAATAACAGCTTTATTTTTAGCATGTCTCGCGCTGACTGCTGCATCGGTTTGTAAACACTCCTACGCTCGCTGCGTGTCGCCGTCATTTTGCGTCACTTCCGGTTCTCGAACACCTACTCGTTGGCTAGGTAGCGTTCTGCAGCTGCAGTGGCGATGTGAATAAGTGTCGCTTGTTCATGCTGTATGGTCTTAACCGAGTGTGTGTCCTGGTGTATCCGACAGTTTCAGCCATTTCCCCTCTCATGCTCGCAGGTTTTTCAGGAACCGAAGAGTGACTCCGAGTGCTTGAGCAACATCAGGGAGTTCCTCCGAGCCTGCGCTTCATACCGAGTGGAGGTGAGCAGCCTGCTGGTGACTTGTTTATGTTTACTGTTTATTTGCTGCTTGTTGTTAGTATATCCCCAAACACAGCTTTGTTTAAGCTTGTGGCGTTTAATACAGATCGGGTAAGACAACCTGGCGCAAATTGGGAAGCTGGGAATCACATGAAGAGCTAATCCTCTCCAAACCGCAGTGCACGCTGGGACTTGTACTTCTCCTGCTTAGGTGTTGAGGGGAAAATAATAAAACAATGGCTTGACATTCAGGCTGCAATAAATCAGCATGACTGCATGGAGCAGGACCGAATCTCATATTGCGAAATAATATTGAGAGCTTAGAGCCTCCTCCCAGAAATAATGCAATCTCCAAAAGAGTCCTGATTTGATTCGATTTTGATTAAGTGCCAAAAAAAAAATCATTAGGGATCATCTTGATTTATGATTCCTGAACCTCACAGGGCTCCTGTTTAGTCTTTACCAGCTTTGAACACACCTGATTTATCTGTAACAACATTTTCTGAATGGAAGTGGGTGTGGTGCATGCAGGTGGCATAGTGGTTAGCACCGTGGGCTCGTACCTTCAGGGTTAGGGGTTTGATTCCCAACTTCAGGATTGAGGGTTTGATTCCCACCTTCAGGGTTGAGGGTTTGATTCCCACCATATGTTCAATTCCCACCTTCAGGGTTAAGGGGTTCGATTCCCACCATGGGTTCGAGTCCCAGCTTCAGGGTTCGATTCCCACCTTCAGGGTTAAGGGTTCGATTCCCACCATGGGTTCGAGTCCCACCTTCAGGGTTGGGGGTTTGATTCCCACCTTCAGGGTTGAGGGTTCGATTTCCACCATGGGTTCCGAGTCCTACCTTCATGGTTGAGGGTTCGAGTCCTACCTTCATGGTTGAGGGTTCGAGTCTCACCTTCAGGGTTGAGGGTTCGAGTCTCAACTTCAGGATTGAGGGTTTAATTTCCACCTTCAGGGTTGAGGGTTCGATTTCCACCATGGGTTCCGAATCCTACCTTCAGGGTTGAGGGTTCGATTCCCACCTTCACGGTTGAGGGTTTAGTTTCCACCACAAGCTCGATTCCCACGTTCAGTATTGATGGTTTGATTCCCACCATGGGTCTTTGTGTATGAAGTTTGCATGTTCTCCCCATGCTTGATGTGTTTCCTCCAGGTACTCCGGTTTCCTCCTACAGTGTTAGTTGGCGTTCCCCAATTTGCTTGTAATGTGTGTGTGTGCTCTGTGATGGATTTGCACCCTGTCCAGGGTTTACCCCACCTCATGCCCTAAGTCTCCTGGTATAGGCTCCAGACCCCCCTGCAACCCTTAATACAGGATGAAGCAGTATAGAAGATGAGTGACTGTGTGTTCGTGCGTGCGTGCGTGCGTGCGTGCGTGTGTTTCCTGGGATAGGCTCCAGGCCCCCCACGACCATGTTCATGAATTATTCTTGTTACATAATCGTGTACTCAGAAAGACAACCCTTACATATGAAATTTGTCTTTTATCTTAGAATGATGGAGGGGGTGGGGGGGGGGATTCAGTGACGTATTGCAGTTCTTTTCTTTGGTGATTCATCTATCCCCATACATATTTATTTATTTATTTATTTAAAAAATAAAAATGTAATTAATATATCTTTTTGAGCATTTAAGGTGGTGAAATGTTCCAGTCCCTCTATTATGCTACAGGTGGTGCGCTCTAAACTATTCACACATTGGCAGGCAGCACAGCATCCTGTGTGGTAGGAGGGAATTTTTGTAAAGTGTGATTGAAAATGTAACAAAAAAAGTATATATATTCCTGCCATGCGGAAGGCCCGGGTTCGATTCCCAGCCAGTGCCCAAAAACCCCAGCCACTGGATGCAGTGCCGGTCCCAAGCCCGGATAAAATGGGAGGGTTGCGTCAGGAAGGGCATCCGGCGTAAAACCTGTGCCAAGTTGTAGTGCGGGCTGGGTATTCTGCTATGGCGACCCCTTGCCGGGAGCAGCCGAAAGACCAACAACACTGCATCAGGATATTAATAAAATCACGACACCTACAGAATCAATACAGATCTAATCACCACCTACTGTAGATATCATGATGATATCGTATTGGGTGGTTCCCGGTGATTCCCAGTTCTTTTTTTTGTTATCCAGTGGCTCAATTTATTTAACAATTTTGCAGATTAAATAAAAACATTTAAAAAGATTGCCTGTGCTTGGGTGCCACATACTACCTGGAGGCACTAGCGTATCATATGATGTCAAAACTCATTCCTTTAGTGACTGAAGGCTTGTAGGACTTTTAATATACGGCGTACGTTTTACATTTTTCCTTCCTGCTCACCCATGATATTGGCTGGCCCACCAGTTCTTCTCAGCTACACATTGTTTAGAATCAAAAGCTGGTTTTATCTGTCGCTCTGGCCAATGGTCAGCCTCAAGACAAACCCTCTATTGTGGTGAGTGGGACTGTGTGTCTGAATGAGCCTGTTTTGCAGTTCATTAATGGCTTTCAGGGACAGGCACACTCCAGCGCAGTGAGTGGCTCTCCAGAGAATAAGAAAGGGAGGAAACCCAAAGAAAGCCAGACAGTTTCCTCTCTTAGGATTAAAATAAAGGTTCGACAGCACAGCGATCGTGCACTCAGTGTTAGATTAGTGATTTTTATTACAGTCAGAGTAATGTACATCACTGTGTCACCTATACAGCAGGGTGAAACTTTTAATCTAGTTCCTGTTAAACTTGAATATAATAAACACAATGGAGTCTTAAGTGCCGTCTGTGAAGGTCATTGTGTATTGCACTTGTAGCACAAAGCTGTTGAATTTTCCAGTCTGATTGATCAGCAGCTCTGACACACGTCCCAGCTGTCAGTCACAGGTTTATATTGGTCGTCTCTTAGTTTCTGTTATCTGAAAGAAAAACCTCTAGTGCAGGAATATGTGTAGCAGGCGCTCTACATAATTTAAACCGTGCAAAAATGTGAGTTGTTATTTAGGAAGTAAGCAATGCGCCGACAAGACCTTTATTATAGTTACTCACACACTGAATGTCGAGCTGCTTGTTCTCTGCTCCTTTTTTTTTGCTACCCACAAGTCAGCTCTCGCCGTCACATGACAGCAGCTAGTTGGGAAAGGGGAAGGGAATTGCATCGTACGAGACGTGGTAAAGCCGAACAATCGCATCTTTTTTGCAACCCATGCTGCCTCACAAAGCAGAATATGATGCAACAAGGAAAGCGCCGTCTGCCGTGTTTCGGATGAGCTCACATGTACTACTGATGATTAACTAGGGGTGCACTGATTTCCCCAAAACTGACAAGAGCGTCAGTTTTGCTCATCAGGTAACATCTCTTTTTTACGGGAAACTTTTCTGTTGTACTACTCAGGACCCCCTGATTTGCTCTTCATAATAGCTTTGAGAGAGAAACGGAAAGCTTATGCGGGAACGACTGCTTTTAGAAGGAAAATGTTCACATTTTCAAACGGGTCTCCAGGTTGCATACACAAACAAAAATCTCAAAAAAAAAAAATTCTTTCTTCATTTTTCATGTTGGCCAGAGTTTACACAAGCCAGTTAGATTTTTATTCCCCCCAATTGTGATCTCATATAGGAAAAGCCCCTATCCCGGCTTGTTGGCCAGGGCTACTGTTCTCTGAAGGGGTGTGGCTTAGCGGTAGCTCATATACTGTATATACATAGACAGAAACGGAGCATTTGGAAGAGGAGTGAAACAGAATGAATTTTACATATTAAAAAGATTATTGAGATTTTTATAACCGCAGCTGTTATATACACACTTTGGAGACCTGTGTTAAGAAATAGGTAAATATGGATAATAACAAATTACTGTTTAGTAATTTATTATCCATATTTAAAAAAATAAAATAAAATCAACTTTGGGGTTTGTCTGTTGGGTCGTTATTGTTTTTCTATAACAGCGTTCCATGCCATGTTTTATTTCATATCATTGATCAATTATAGATTATGCTGCTGTGATTTCTTGAAAGTTTTACAAAATGTAACTTCTTGTCTAGGTAGCAAAATAGTTTTGGTTTTGGGCAGAGTTTGTGCTTTAATGTTTAGAAAGTCGCCTGTCGTATAGTGTGTACTGTTTATTTTCAAGCATTTAATTCTACAATCCAGAATCTCATTAAAACTAGAGATGCAATGATATACTGTACTGCCTGGCCAAAAAAAAAAAGAAGGGTCAAATTATTGGGCTGCATCAAGCAAAGAAAACAACTAAGGAAATTTGAACGTATTAGAACTGGGTTAAGAACGCTTAAACACAATATCAAAACATGGAGGGATAAAAAAAAAAAAGGTAAAAACCATAGCTATGTTTAATGGCGAAAGTAAGAGCATTTCCATACACACACAATGCGATGAGAACTCACAGGTTTGGGACTGAACAGAAAACCACTTTCATTGTGAGACAAATCAGAAAAAAAAAGCCTCGGGTGACATGGTGAATACTCAGATCACATATTATTTCACTATTTATATTTATTGAAACTGGAATTCCGTATCAGTTTTTGTATGAATTTGAATCGTATTTATGCCCTAATATTGTAATACTATGACATGATTGTTTTTAAAATCAGTGAATCCGATTAAAGTGAACATCTTGGAGTGTTTTTCTTTGTAGCCAATTCAGCCTCTGCTCCATTTCAGACCCAGCTACACAGATGAAGCAGGAAAGAGAGACACGAGAGAAACAATAGGTTACGAGATCCACTGATTACGTTTCTGTTTTTTCTTTCGTATTATCTCAAAGACTGATTATCTTTTCCTGATAACGTTCCGAGTTGAGGCTCATTCCTGATTGTAGCAGAGCTTTGCAAAAAATCTGTCATCGGCATACCTCGGCACCTCCCAGTGTAGTTTTAGCGACTCTGTCAATCATCCCTAATTGCTTTGGTTTTAAACAGAGCGCAGCTGCCAGGGGGCGGAAATTCAACGTCGGCTCGTTCGGCTACAAAACACGGACCTTGCAGATTCAGACTGAAATGCAGTGATGAGAGAAAAATGCAACCGAGAAAAAACTAAACAAAACAACAGCAGCGAATTAAATCAGCAAGCAGCGATAAGCGGGGCCAAGCATCTAAAGTGTACCAGATTCACAGGATTTTGATGTAATGTCAAATCGTTAACGTTAGTCGCAGAAATCATGGTTCAGTACCTACGCTCTTGTTCGGACATTTGGACGTGCACTTTATGTTGTCTCTCTTGTATAAAAACATAGATAGTTCTCTGTTTTATGTCAATCAAATGTCAATCTGTCCTGTCCCAGCTAGCCGGCTAATTAGGTCTAAGTTAGCTAGTTAGTTTTTTTTGTTAGTTTATGTTGTAAAATTTTTGTTGTCGTGTCAATCTGTCTTGTCTTAGCTAGCCAGCTAATTAGGTTTCTTTGTTAGTTAGTTAGTTTCTGTTAATTTATGTTGTATGTAGCACCTTGGTCCTGGAGGAACGGTGTTTCATTTCACTGTGTACTGAAATGTATATGGTTGAAGTGACAATAAAAGCCGACTTGACTTGACTTGGGTTTTGAAGTCACGTTTCAATACAATGAAGTGATATAAAATAAAAAACTGAATGTTTATTTATTATTTTTTTTAAGAAACGTGTCCAACCTTAAATCCGCGGCTCAGGCGTGATCCGGGCTTATCAGGCCAGCGTGTGGTCTCTGAAGAACCGCAGGAGCAATAGGGAGTCTGGAGTCTTGACGACCAGACAGATATGAATACACACATTCTTGTACACTACACACTAGTGCATGTAGGTAGACGAAAATGCTCAAGTCTGTGTATGTCACAAGCAAGAGAATGTGTGGGGGAGATGAATAACAAGAAAGCATATGTTACCAGAGCTTTCTGTTTTCTTTGTCAGCTCCAGTCGTCAGAGGTGTCCCAGCACCTAATACTGTGCTGTAGAGTGTGATTGTGTGAGAGATTCATGGCAAAACTAGATCATGGAATAACAGACTCTCCGAGGCATTTTGCATGCTGTTGTTGTTGTTTTTTGCATAAGCTATTCTAAGCATCGTTACGAAATGCTAACGCACGCTTTAACGATTTTTCATCACCTGCAACGGTGATAAGAGAGACACCGGAAAGTAGCGCACTTCTGCTTTCTCAGATAAATAGCTATTAGGAACACAAACACTAGTAACATTTTAACCAGTTGGAAAAGAGGAAGTGTGTGTGTGTGTGTGTGTGTGTGTGTGTGTGTGTGTGTGGAGTTTGCATGTTCTCTCTCTCACGGTCCAAAAACATTTGGTTTAGGATGATTGGTGTTTCCAAATGGCCTGTAGTGTATGTTTGGTTGTTTGTTTTTTAGTGTGTGTTTGTGTTTTGTCATGGTTTGATGACAAAACCATCCAGGGTGTGTCATTCATGTTTTTTTCCCTGCGATAGGCTTCAGACTCCGCCCCTGCGACCCTACACAGGATATAGATGGATGGAAAAGGGAAAGGATGTGGGATGTGTAAGAGCCTACTGATAATAGTTAATTTTACTTCACACTGACTTTATGAAGGTGAACCTCGACCTGTGAATTTACAACCCTCAGGCGTGCGGGTTTGGCGTGTGGAACAGGAGACTCTGGATCCAGCTGGATCAGTTTATCATCATCGTTGCCTAAACCTTAATACTACACACAAGTCTAGTTTTATTATTAAAAGCCTAATTATTAAGTCACATACAGTATTGACAAAAATGTATTTGAGTTATCTTTAGACTTTTTTTTTCAGTACAACCTAGGCAATACGATGAACTGAATTTTTAAAAAGGGTTGGCAAATACTGTACACTGTAGTGAAAGTATGAGCATTTTCTCTGAACACAATGTGATGAGAACTTACAGGATTGGAACTAAACAGGTGTATGGCCTTAAAAAAAGCACTTGTTAGTAAAACTCATCAGAAAAAAGCCTTCAATTTGCTAGGCAGCATAAAGGTTGGATTTTGGACCAATAGATAAAGGTCAAGTGGTCTGATGAGTCCAGATTGACCTTATTTGACCCGAGTGATGGGTGTGTCAGGGTAAGAAGGGAACTGTACAAGTCTCTGGAGGCGGGGTTATGATCTGGTGTTGCAGTGATATGAAAGTCTCATTGCTATTTGATGCACAATATTTCAGTCATAGCTTTTCGACATAATCACTATCTTTTCAATACACCTTGTCCATCTGTCAACAAGCTTTCGTATTCCGTCATTAAAAAATGTCTCAGGTTGACCTGTGAGCCATGAACCCACCGCTGTCTTCACTTTTCATCATAAGGGGATCTTTTGTCCTCGTACGGCTTCTTTCAGGGGACCAAACAGGTGATGCAGTGAGATAAGGACTATAGGGAGGATGCTTTAACACCTCAAAACCAAGTTTTCACAGTGTTGACAGTGTGGGCAGAAGTGTGCGGATGCGCATCGTCTTGCAGGATCACAACGCCCTCAGATAGCCAGTTTAGGCTCCAGCTCTTCAAAAAGCCTCTCACTGTAACGAGCACTGACGATTGATGAATCTTTTTCCTGACTGCAGTTACTAATGAACTAATATAACACGTTCAGAGCTGCACAGCAGTGACCGGGGAGACTGTAGACTTGAACTATAACGGATCATACATGACTCATACTTGTATATCAGTCAGATACTGCATGCATGAGACATATCGAGGTAATTGGTTTTAATTTAACAGGCTGTGTTAAATTTTTAAGTAAATAATTGAGAGCAGGGGCCTGCAACTCGTGACCTAGGTACTGAATCACTCATGTCTCTCTGTGACCAGTGGAAGCTTTTTTTCCTAGCAGGTAACCATCCAGTTACTTTAAAGAGGGACATTAAAATGTATGGCGAAGATATAATGAAAAAAAGCGATGATGAGAAAGGTGTAGAGCAGGTTGTAGGTCAATTTGGAGGTTCTAAAGAGATTACTAATGTAAATCAATCGTGTGAAATTATCTATTATTGCTTGTTCAGGGTTCATTAAGAGGTGAGATTTATTATCGACCATAAAGTGGTCATAACCTCTAAAAGTTAACCGCTTGATATCAACTGATCCTAAAATAGAGAAGTTGTTGCTCTGGGCTGAAAGTGTGGCTACTGTCATATACTAGATTTTTTGCTCTTGTCTGACATGTTTTGCTGGAATTAATTTGGGTGAAGTGAATTTGTGTGTTTTAGTGATAAAAATGTTTTTTTTTGTAGACATTCGAGGCTGATGATCTGTTTCACGGTCAAAACTTCACCAAGGTGCTGAATTCCTTGGTTGCTCTCAACAAGGCAACAGAAGGTAAGGTGTGTGTGTGTGTCTGTGTGTCTGTGTGTATATACAGTCCTGTGCATATTATATGCTGTACCAATTTTGTTATACAGCGGAACCTTGGATTACGAGCATAATTCGTTCCAGAAGCATATTTTAAAACACTTGTAAACCAAATTGAATTTTCCCATAAGAATAATGGAAACTCAAATTATTTGTTCCACAGCCCCAAAAAATAAATACATAAAAACAATTAATACAAAATATAAAGTCAAAATAAAACAAATTACCCTGCATAAAAATTTGCTAATTTGCATAAAAATAGAAAGGAGCGAGTGTGGCAAAATTACCAGAAGAACTCATTCTCCAGCATTCTCAGTAAAACCTAACAACTGCGTTACTTATAGTACTGTGCAAAAGTCTTGGGTACATACAAAAATATAGCATAAGCAAAAGATGCTTTTAAAAACATTTCTGCATAAAAGAAATTTCTATAAAGAGCAATAAAATAAACAGTCAATATTTAGAGAGAAAACTCATTGCTTAAAATCAGGAGTTTTAGACACAGATTTGTGCAGCTTTATAAGAAAACAGCTGTGAGGTTTTACTGAGCTCGCTGGAGAATATGAGTTCTTCTGGTAACTTTGTCACACTCGCTCCTTTCTGTTTTTATGCAAATCCCAGGAGCGTACATTAGGTTTTTTGTTTCCATCTGAAAACTGGTCTGTCTTGTACTATATATTTTTTCTTTACAGCCCTGCATATCTTCTTCTGTAATGTTATTTATTCATTAATTTTTAAGTTCTATATGAAAATACTGAATGATTTTGTACATAAGTTTGCAGACATGATAAACATATATAACAAAATTGGTACAGCATGTAATATGGTGCCTCAGACTTTTGCACAGTACTGTGTGTATGTGTGCCTGCGTGTATGTGTGTGCGCGCATCTGTGTGTGTGTGTGTATTTTTGTATGTGCATGCACAGGTGAGCCATAGAGTCCAGACACTTGAAATTGTTTAACTAATGAAATGGGACAATCACATGTTTCCCCCTTAAGCGTGTTTGCTGTGATGCTGCTGTAAGTCTGTTGAGTCTGTCTGCAAACAGCTGTACCATGTGCTTGTGTGTCACTGTAACTTAAGCTGGTTGTTCCTCTGGATTTATAGCAACTGGATCTGGCAGCGACTCCATATGTGCTCAACGCTCCTCTCTGCGAATCAAGTCCTTTGACTCCCTGAACTGTCAGCCTCCACGAAGGAGATCATCCAAACGAGTGCACAGCCAGTATTGCAGTCTGGTGAGTGCTAAAACTTTTAATAACCAAAAGAAAGCAAAAGTAGCAAAAAGCAAAACCGGAGTGTGTGTTTGGTACTTTAACTAAAGGTACCAGGTAAAAAAAAAGTTATTAATAAAACTTAATAGTACTAGGTTAAAATACTGTTATTAGAACTAGTACCAGGTTAGAAAAAAATACTATTATTAAAACAAGTACAATGTTTACAAATACTGTACTGTACATGTAATTATTATTATTATTAGTAGTAGTAGTATTATGTTAAAAATTGCTATTACTAAAACTAGTACTAGGTTTAAAAAATACTGTAATTAAAACTAGTATCGGGTAAAAAGAAAACTTTTAAGCTTGTAGCAGGTATTATTATCATTATTATTTTTATTATTATTATTATTATTATTATTACTCAAACTAGTACCAGGTTAAAAAAACTATTATTTAAACTAGTACTAAGTTAAAAAAAAAAATCTAAAAGCTAGTACCAAGTACCGATATTATTAAAACTACCAGGCACAAAAAAATGACACAAAAAATTAGACGTAACCTGGTTTTAAAAAAAAGGCAAAAATTAGCCTCTGATTCAAAAACAAAAAAAACAAGCAAAAAAATATTATTCAAGCTAGTTTTTTTACTGAAACTGTTACCCGGTAAAAAAAAAATTAACTTGAGCTAGTGCCATATAAAATACTACTACTAACCCGCGTACCAGGTGAAGGTATTGTATTACTAAAGCTAGTAACAGTTGTTTTTTATTTCAATTTAGACGTTTCTAGCTCTGTCTGAACAAAGCAATGTTTTCTCTGTTGTTTACTCTCTCTCTCTCTCTCTCTCTCTCTCTCTCACTTATCAGGACATGTCTGAGAACAGTTCAGCTCAGCTGTTGGTGAAGGCACGGTTTAATTTCCAGCAGACGAATGAGGACGAATTATGCTTCAACAAGGGTGACATCATCCAGGTGATTCGGCAGGAGGATGGAGGCTGGTGGGAAGGCACGCTTAATGGCAAGAGCGGTTGGTTTCCTAGCAACTATGTCAAAGAGATCAAAGGAAGTGGTAAGTTTTTTTATCTTTTCAATCGAAATGTGTATCCGAATAAACTATTTTTCTTTTGTAGTTCTCATGTAGGACATGGGATAAAACCTGTTAAAGGTGCGGATAGGGATTTTTTTTTTATCTGAATGTTATGGGGGGAAAAAAACTTGAATTAATGAACGAAAATAATGTTTCCTATTTACATCATCACAGTATTAATCGACCACAAGTGAGGAATGGAAATAAAGGGAAATATTTAGAATATAATCTTCCTAGAAATGTGTCTTTGTACAGCCTTGTCTATATAAATAAAAAGATTCACTAATAGGTTATTTTCCCGACTTATGCCATGATGGTTTGTGCATTTCACAGTTATAGAGTTTTTTTCTAATCGTGGTTAATGGATTGAAATGCATTTTAATTTGATGATGTGGCATCAGAACTAGGAGGCATGCCAGAAAACCCATCACTAGCATTGTAGCTTCGTCACGTTCAGGATGCGGAAGGAAAACACATAAGGGAAGGAGATGTGGTTGTTTGAATGTTTTTAAATAGAAAAACATTCATTTACAGCTAATGTCTAATAGGGAAAAAAAAACTCTGATTACACCTTTAAAACAAGTATAAAAGTTTATTCATTCATTTTTTCATTCATTCATATTTTATAATATATGATTTATAACTTTATCTGCTTTATATTATATCAGAGATGTTGTGTTTGGTAAGAACCGCGTGCCCCAAATCCAGCCTTGTGATGCAAACAAAATATCACCGGCTGTTTTAAAACCCCATTCGGTTTGGTGTTCTCGAGTCAAGCATCATAAAGTTTCCTGTGAGCATCGTGTGGGCTATTAAAAGGGTGATTAACCTTTACATCGATTTTAGCTTGTGTGCTAGTGGAGAAGCTATAAGACACTGAATTACAATGCTGGTTCCTGATTTGCTTATTAAAATACCTTTATTACTAAAGCAACATGTCCAAAGTCACTACTTTACTTGAAAGCTATGAACGAAAGCTTGTGGAGAGCGAATGGGCTGTTAGCGTTAAGTTATTATTAGCCAGATTTTTTTTTTTTTTGGGTGAGGTTTTCCTGTGTATGTTCCTCTGTTGTGGCCCGTGTGTCATTGTCTGCTTCACCTTCTGCTCAGTTTGGAGTATATTTTTATAAATATATTTTATATACACACACCCAGCTGGGTTAAACTCAGCGCCCCATATGCCTCTGGTTTCAAATTACAGAGTAGGGCAGATGAATGGGGTTTCTATAGGATGACATCACAGCACAAACTAACGTCCTGATCAGGAAGGAAACGGTGTCTTCGGACAAAGACAGGAAGTGCTGCAGGCACCAAGTGCTGTTTCCCTTCAGCTACACACTGCAGCGTCTGATCACTCAGCTGCCCGCTCTGTGCTCCAGGGCTGGGTCTTGCTCCAAAAATATTTAATGCCGTTACCTTAAGTTCAAGACCGGATTTTTTAGACCCACTTCAACAAAAAGAGAACATATTACACATGTATCACGGTGCAAATCTTTATTCTTACTTTCAGCTCCTTTCATGTTTACACACTTAATGTCAGTCATATTATTAAAAAATACAATTAAGCAGTATCCCACAAAAGAGAGTACTGTTGTGATGAATATGATGTGGCCGGGGGCATGAGGGCGTGGCCTGAGTTCCAAAGGCGTCATAAGCCGGGCTGATATTCAGCACAACAGCATGGCCTCGAGTGTGATATTGCTTTTATACAACAGCTCCACGAACCCATTTATTATTAACAGATTATGATTTGTTTCTTTATTTAACCATTTAATTTGCGCACACACACACACACACACCATTCCACGACTGGCAGATCTGGTGACTGACCCTATTTGTCTGCAAGAGTAATTAACGGGAGTGAAAGGAGTCTTTGTAGCCAAAAGGTGAGGAGAATAAACCATGGAGGTGGTGGACAGTCCTGTAAATCTCCTAAATTTCTACTTATTTTGCTTTAGAATATCAGCTCCATTAACTTCCAGGTTCTAGGATTAAATTCCAAACAGCTATAAATGGACAAGTAGTGCAATGGATTGGAGTTTTATAGAGGGATTTCGAAGACAGGCTTCTGTTAAAAGCTAGTCAGCTTTGTAGCTTGTCTTGGGCGTAAATAAAACAACACAGAGGCGTTTAAGAACGACTTAGAAACAAATAATCATGAGGGAAAGTGTTCTTTAACACTATCAGATGTGTTTTATTGCTAAAAGTACATCCATGGCTGGTTTTGATTGATGTGGCTTTGATTGTGGGTCTCTCCTCATTACTGCTGTGGATCATACAGACCCGAGACCACAGAAAGTACACGAGATCACAAAGGATCATGAGACCGACCGTTATTGTAAGTAACGGTCATTAGAACCCCTGGGATGCGGAGTGATGCATGTAGTTATATAAGCACAGTGATGCATGTAGTTAAATTAACTAGTTCATGTTCATTTCTTCATTATTTTATATTTTTATTTATTTATTTACTTTTTAAATGAGGATGTCACTGGAGGATTCTATCTCGTGTGTCACTTCATCTCTCACTAGTCTGATGAGAGAGAGAGAGAGAGAGAGAGAGAGAGAGAGAGCACATTTCTTTATTCAGCTCACAAAATATTAGTGCTGATATAAATCTAATGAACAAAAACACACACTGGCGTTTCTCCTTTCTTACATTTCGTTTGTTTTTCTTGTTGTTTTTGTCCCTTTTTTCCTTCCATCATTTTGTTTATTTTTTTACATTACACTTCTTTCTCTCTCGTTCTGGCTATATTTGTCTTCCTTTCTTGGTTTGTGGTTCTTTTTTTTGTGGCTTTTTTTTTTCTTTCACCCATCCATCCGTTCTTTCTTTTTTTCTTAGAAATTGTTATTTTTTTCTTTCCTTTATATTCTGGTGTTTTCTCTCTTACTGTCTGTATTTCCTGTGAACACAGATACTACAGTGTGTTGGTCTCAGTGTCCTCCACAAACACGTTTCTTTTTTGTCTTCACATGTAAAGTGTGTGATACTGCACCCCACAGAGCCTGAGATATACACACACACACAAACACACTTTTTTTCTTGGTATTCTTCACACTGAGCTGAAAGAGACACACCTTTGCGGGGAAATGATCTGCCCCAAGGCTTAACGTTTTATCTTCTTCACCTCGGCCTGCGGTTCAGCTCTAATACAAACGAAATGTCTCCACATGTTGCATGGACCGTGAGATTTATTTTCTCTCTCTCTCTCTCTCTCTCTCTCTCTCCCCTTTACTTTGCAGACAAGCCCATCTCCCCCAAGCTCGGGTCGCTGAAGAGTCCCAAAGTGTTCGAGGCCAGCGCTGCTACTAAAACCTACTACAACCTGGTACGAGTCACGCAACAATAATGCTGAGAGATCTGATCGTTCTTATTACCGAGGAACTCTACTGCCGTCTCTCACACACACACACACACACACACCCACATACAAAAGCACACACACCCACACACATACAAAGCACACAGGTGCACACTGTAGGGCCTTTCATTCTTTTTTTTTCTTTTTCTTCTTTCATATATTTCTCACTTTTTTTACTTTCTCATTCTCTCTTTTCTCTTTTTTGCCTTTTCTACATTCTATGTTTAAAATCTTTCTTTTCTTTCCTTTTGATCTTTCTGTGTTTCTTCCTGTCTTACTTTCTGTCCTTATTTCTTTGTCTTTCTTCTTCCCTTTCTCTCTTTGTAGACATAAATAATGCCGTGCGCATGGTTGTGTCTCTGATTAGATTAGAAGTCTGGGGTTAAGTTGTTTAATTGTTGCATTAATGTACAACTACATGTCATTTTGTGACCTGTCTGTCTGTCTGGTATGACTGAGTCTGAGTTCATGACCTCTTTCATCTCCCACTGTTTAACCATTAGAGCGTCAGGTCAGAGTGATGTTTGCGTGTCTGTGAGTCAGTTTAAGTGCTCTGAGTGGTGTGTTACAGTGTGTCTGAGTGTGGAGTTGTAATGTAGGTCATTGTTTCCTTCTCACTGGTCTCAGTGACAGCTGGGCGTTTAGCCCTTAGCCCTTTTTGTGTGTGTGTGTGAGAGAGAGAGAGAAAGTCAGGTCCTGTTTCATGGTTAGAGAGTTCAGAGGTTTAAGTAAATTTGATTTCGTCTGTTGCATGGAGTGGAGTGGAATTAAATTTATGGCGAGATGTCAAACCGAACGTTAATGACCATAAATATTGGCACCCTTCGAGAGAATATCAAACAAAAACTTGTCCCGCTATTTCTCTGAGTATTAAGTAGTATCTATTTTCATTCAGTAACATTCAGTATTTGAAATCTACAGAAATTTCCTTCCTTAAATTGTTTTTTTTCCCCCCCAGTGACTGTTGCTCCTTGACCATTTCCTGTTTCTCTTGGTATGTTTTGTCCCCAAACTTAATAATACTATCATCGAAACAATAGAGATAGACATTCAATTTATTTAAAAATGCATCAGCTCTGAAACAAGCAAAATAAACGTAATCACTACAAACGATGGCTTCAAACGCGAAAAAACCTGTGAGTTGAAACGAAGAGCCTGTAAATGTGTAAACCTGAGCAGTTATGAGAAATCAGTTTCAGTTATCAGTTTATTGATGGCTAAGGATTATAAGCACAGGGTCTGCAACTTAATTTCTTCAATCCACTGTAAGTTACGTTTTGCCCACATGCTCCCCCCCCCCCTTTATTGGTTTTATTCTTATTAAATAAATATTATCACGGTAACTAACTTTTGCACATGACTATACATCTTTCACATATTTTCCTTTGTAGACTTTCCGGAATAAGTAGAGAGAACGAGATTGCTGGTTATGCAGAAATCAGTGTCTTTTCCATAAAAATCTCAATATTTCAGAAAGCGTGTGCTTACAGTTTATTTTAATAGAACTGCACATTTACATTAAGCGTGAGTACTTTCTGTAGTTGATGTGTCTTACGCTTGTATCTTAAACATAAAACACTTTTTGCTCTGAAAGCGACATGTCTTCTCCCAGTCTGCTTTGCTCTTATTGTGGGTTCTTCATTAGTGAAGGTGGCTTTCAGACTTATTTCCACTCTGGCCTGATTCTGTCATCCCCTTTTTCTCTTTTTTTTTTTCTCTCTCTCTCTCCCGGTTATGGTTAAAAAAAAAAAAAAAAAGATGATGCCTTTCTTTGTGTTATACAGTAATTGCTTTAGAGGTGCAGGTCTTTGTGCGCTCAGAGATGAGGGCATGATCACAGGACTGTATTAAACCCCGTCAGTCAGTGCTGTCAGCTGTCAATGGGAGAGCTTTTATAACTGAAACGTGTGAGCTGTTTTGGAGCAGTGTGTACGTGAGCTCAGTTCTACATTCAGGATGCCGGGTTAATTAATCCAATTGCTTGGGCCAATTGCTGGATAATTTTATTTTCAAACCAAAATAAATGAGTTACAGATGCGATACGATCCCTGCTCGCCCGTTTTCTCTCAGCTCAGTTTTCTCAGTTTTGGCCATTTAGAGCTGCGTTTTTTTTAATACGCAAATCCAACTGAGCCTTCAAAGGTGTGTAAAGGGGGAAAATGGCAGCATTCAAATATAATGATTTCATACAGTTCAGGGATACAATTTGATTTTGCTTCAATTCATGTCTGAAATATTGAGCTGTCGCATGTGACATCACGACGTCCATGGCCCCGCCCATTCCTGGAGATTCCCAGTTCCATAGTATTGTGCGTTTACCTGTATATATGTGTTTGTAAATGTTTTGTTTGTGTTTGTTTTTTAGGTGATTGAGAATATTATGCAGACAGAAACAGAATACAGCAAAGAGCTCCAAACACTGCTTTCGACGTACTTGAGACTACTGCAGCCCACAGACAGGTAGCTACTGTAGCTAACGGTAACTGATCCGGTAACAGGGATCTAATTTCCCCCAAACCTGCTTAATGAACATTTTAATAAAAGGAGGTGCAGTGTACAGGATGTGTAAACCCAACACTTAAAATCCAGGGTTTTGTTTTAAATGATCCAAACTCAACTTCTGGTCAATTTCAGCCAGTGTTCATGCACAAATGAAAAAAAAGAGGAAATATCATTCCCTGCTTTTGGTCGTTTTTTTTTTTTTTTTTCCCCTGTTTGTGTGTTGGTCGGGGATTAAAGAAGCCAATTAGATTGTTTTCCCAAATATGATTTCATATAAGAAGGTACCATCCCGCAGCTTGTTGCTCCGATTCAATATTACAATTTCCCCAGATTCTGTTACACCTTTAAAAAAGTTTAATAAGTAATTAAATTTAGCCCATTCATTATAACATTAGTTTTCTCATTTAAAAACCAAGGGCAGCATTTAAACAATACAAACTAACGTTATACACATTTAACTTTCAAGATTTGCACTCGCAGTGTTTGGGGACAAGCATCTGCAATGAGCGAGTTTGAGACTAACTCGGTCACAGAGTTTGGAGAGACGGCAGGTGGGGGCCTTTTAACGTGCGTGATTTTTCATAATGTAATGCCATAAAAATGCCTTTCAAACAGAAACCCTGCCAACTCCTGTCAATGGCCAATCGACCAGCTCATCTTTACTAGAAACTTAAACATAGTTTATAATAAATTCTTTCGGAGTCAATGTGGTGATACATGAATTGCCACACGATACAAGAATCGCGATTCATAACTGAATCAATGCATTTTCGGGGATCTCTAAGGGTTATGAGACTAGTTTTAATGAAATAGTAAAATGAGGGACCTTTAAAGCAAACAATCAGCATTTAATCTCTAAATTTTATCACACAAAGGCCAAGTTTAAGTGCAGATTGCCTGTCTGATGTACAGAATAGTTTGTTATCGCAAGGGATTACGTTGTGGATATTGTCTATGCAGCGTGTGCAACACTTGTTACTCAGACCTAAAAAGAAAAATGGAAAGAAAAACTTCTAGATTGTACGCTAGATCAGTTTTTTTTTTTTGCCAACTGGTCATTATGGTGTTGCTCAAAAATTGGATGACATCATAGCCTGTAGCGTAAATCAAGTGTGATACCCCTATCAATTAAATTTTGATTAAGCTCCGTCAGTATTAATATCGTTCTGCAACAACGGTGTCCATGGTCATGAGCTGTTTCTGTATGTTGTACTGTATTCTCTAAGAATAAACTGCCATGCAAATCTAGGAATAATGAAATGGAAATACACACACTGCTTCAGTTCAGCGTTCAGTGTCATTGGAGGTGCTTTTATTCATTTCACCCCGTGATCGAACACAAATCTAATGATAAAAAAATTTGTGCTGTCCTAAAGGACAAATTTCATTAAGCCTTGGACAACAACCGTTTTCTCATCTCATCTCATTTACTGTATCCCTCTGTTTTTTTTTTTTCAGATTGACCGTGTCAGACATCGCTCACATTCTGGGCAATCTAGAAGAGATCAGCTCCTTCCAGCAGACACTGGTACAGTCACTAGAGGAATGCACAAAGTAAGGCTAAGCTAATGTCAGCGTGATTGTGCTATTTTCTGTGCTAAAGTTAGAAATGTTTGCCTGAAAAACCTGCAGCAGTGTTTAAGGAGGATTTAAAGAAAGCGTGCTGTGAGATTCTTCCTGTGAGCTTCTGAGCCCATCTACTGGCGGCTTTCAGAATTTCACCCATCTTTAACATCAATTGTGTTTAATAAATATAATATTTCTTTCACTTAAGTAACTAATATAAACAGTAATTGTAGATATTTCAACTACTCTGGTGCATATTTTTGAGTGAGTAGAATGCATAATAGTCAAGATATTGTGTAAGTTAATGTTATTAGAGGGACTTTAACAAAAAGAAAATAAAGAAAAAATATATTATGTTTCCTCATTCACCTATTCTTTATTTATTTCATTTGTATATTATACAATTATAGTTTTAGTCATTTCAGTTGAAGCCTAGTTTGGGATTGTATTACTATAGTATTACTATTCATATGGTGCTAATATTGTATTATTATACTCGCTACTGAATGTTTATAATTTCCTTCGGGATCAATAAAGTATCTATCTATCTATCTATCTATCTATCTATCTATCTATCTATCTATCTCTCTCTCTCTCTATCTATCTATCTATCTATCTATCTATCTATCTATCTATCTATGTTAATCAAAACTAAATGAATAACAGACTCATCTGTTCATATTCTCTCTCTCTCTCTCTCTCTCTCTCTCTCTGTGTGTGTGTGTAGATTTCCAGAAAGCCAGCAGAGAATCGGGAGCTTCTTCCTGTCCCTCATGCCCCAGATGAAGAGCCTTTATGTAGCTTACTGCTCCAATCATCCCTCTGCTGTCAGTGTCCTCACACAACACAGGTATATATACACGTCTACACACCAGTGTCTATAGATGTACAGTAATGTGCATAAGTCTTGAACCACAACTAATTCTACATATTAAATTATGTAGATTAAATTAAAGAAATTAAAACAAATATTTTATTGTGGCAGGCTGCAAATTGCCAAAAGATACAATAATAAAAAATAGATTGATTATGTAACAACCTCAACAGCAACCTCATTTCCTCTCTCGTCTGTTCCAACCACTCAGCATTCAGCATCACAGTATACTCATCATGTGATCATCTGTCATCTTCTGCACCTGTTTCCCATTGGTTCCCACTGGCCTTAAGTTAGATGTTTTTTATGCTTGAATGATTCATAGGCTGCTGTGTGGCTTAACAAACAAAAAACATTTTTCTGAAACTGCTCAGATACAGGGACTGTGCTGGGCAATATGACCTCAGATCAATATCAAAATTAATTTAACCTTTTACCTCGATTATGATAAATGAAAGTGGTTTTTTTTTTTGACTCCTGGTACTTAGTTAATAACCTAGTAACCCGTCTAAAGATCTATCTTATGGAAGCACTGTTGTAATATAAGGACTAGATCTTTTGTCTAGATACGGACATCTGCCAAATGCCTACATGTAATATAAATGCTTTTTTTGTGCTCATAGTTTACTGAAGGTTTGTACTGTAATTATGCTCAACTATTAACACTGGGATATTTTATTCTAATGAAAGAGTTCTCTATGTTGCTTACATATGTCATGAGCTATGTGACAACACATTTTTGAAGAAAGTACTAATTTAAAAAAATGAAAAAAGTTATTAGAGGTTGTGATGATTTTCAATTTGTTGCCTAGCCCTGAAATGAGCGGCTTGCAAAAACTTGTCTGGCTCTTTAGAAGCACAATATGAATAAATGAGGGGTGGCACAAGACTTTTGGACAGTACTGGTTATGTACAATGCATATAGTACAGTTTCATGTGTCAAGTACGACAGAAGTATAAACCGTAATAGCATTTTGTAGTGTTACTTTTGTCAGGGTTTTCAAGTCTTAGTCCCGGGATGAATGTCCCAGTCAACCTTATCCTGTTTTTGTTGAGTCAAGTTTTAGTCGACTAAAAGTCTGGGCATTTAAGTCTAGTTTTAGTCAGAGGAATCCTGGGGTATTTTAGTCTAGTTTTAGTCAATGAAAACATAACATTTTAGCAATAAGACTATTATTAATTAACCCTACAGTCAATCTAGTCAAGCCAAAACCTTTTTTTCCCCACAAAATAATTAATGTAACATTTAAAATGTATCTTTTCATCTGATGTTTTCAGCTAATGATATTGTTTTTAACCATTACAACAACTGCTGCTTGTCCAATTTTTTTAAATACTGATGCACAGTAAAATGAGACGATTGGATTCTAAACTTTGATTATTTATCTTTGATCATCTGGCAATTCAAATAAAACATAAAAAATAAAGAAATAAAAAATAGGGGAAAAAAGAAAAAAATTTCTTAACTGCATTTAATCGTCTTTTTTCATCTATAATGTTGCATGCTGATTTAGTCACCGTCACTGTACATTGATATCTGTGACGCCTCGTCATCGTCTCGTCTTAGTCACAGGAAAAAAAGATAGTCAACGATTATATTTTGTCATTATTTTTTGTTGACGAAATTATCACCATTGCATTGAAATACTGTTTATTGTCTTAAGAATATAATGAGGCTAATTGTAGTGAAACAAAGCATGTGCATATATGTAACTGTGCACCAGTGTGAGATCTAGTATGGATTTTTTTATTTATTTATTTTTTATCATAGTTAATAAAACACTGTATAAGGTTTTTTTTTTTTTTTAGATGTAAATTTGCAACCTTGGACTGCTGCTCCAAGTGGGAGCAAGAGAGAAAGTTCCTGAATGATTGCGCACAAGGGAGTGTTTGTGAGAGTGAAAGTAAAATTAGTGCACAATTTTTTTCCCCCGCCTGTGCTCAGGAAGGGCCCAAATATAACAAAAAATAATATACAGTATATAAAGTAAACTATGATGATTAACTATTTAAATTACTTGATGGGTTACATGTGATCCGAACAGTGGGAAGCCATGCATATAGATTACAGAATAAATGTTACTACATAGTCATACTGTTGTAGTTTAGTGTGCAGATGTGATTATTTCTCTGTTTTTGTGTGTAAATTAACCTGTGATGAAGTTTGGAGAGAAGATATTTTTATACATATATTGTGTGTCTGTGTGTGTGTGTGTGCGTGTGCAGTGAGGAGCTGGGCGAGTTTATGGAGAGTAAAGGTGCAAGCAGTCCTGGGATTCTCACTCTTACCACCAATCTGAGTAAACCCTTCATGAGACTGGACAGATACCCCACAGTGCTCAAAGAGATGGAGAGACACATGGAGGTGCTGCTGTTTTCATATCCGTGTGTGTGTGTTGTTTAAGAATTCAAATCTGTATATTTATTTGCTTTAACAGGCCAGTAATGGGTATTTGAATAGAGGATTTTTATGTGTCATGAAGTGTTTGCTCTTGTGTTTTCCTCAGGATTTTCACCCAGACCGTCCAGACATCCAGAAAAGCTTGGTGGCGTTTAAGAATCTTTCTGTAAGTCGCCTCAGTCTAATTCGTATTCGTAAGAAATATCTCTTTCTGAAATGTTTCCAACATGCAGTTAGTCCTGGCTGTTAGGGTTTAGTCGCAACCTGGGAACAAAATGAATGCGATTCAATTGAAGATGTGGGGAAATGAGGCTGCTGCTAAGGTTGATACATAGGCAACAAATTTTTAAATGATCTTTTTAGGCACTTTTCAGGCTGGCGCAGTAAATGATTTGTTCCTGTTTTTTTTTTAATTTAATTTAAGATGAAGAAATGAGTGGTTTTTTCAAGACAATTGCACACTACTGTATGTTGCTCCGGTTCTAACAGAAACTGTCCTTTGTTTAAAGCGAAACATTTTATTTATTTAT
>JAOVVA010000028.1:9237682-9269031 GCA_028565275.1 Leiocassis micropogon | reverse complement strand
TTCATGCCACGAGTCATTTTATCATACAAAGATCATTACGTTGTGCTCGGACCACTGACTCCAAAATTGACATTTTTTCCGTTAAAAATAAAAATGTTTTTACAAGCCCTTGAGCTATTGTTTGTGCTGTTTTCTTTAATAATAATAATAGACAGATAGAAACAGAGAGTCTTTCTAAACAAAATTAATTGCAGCCGTTTTGCAAAATGTCCTTTGCGCCACCTGGCGGTCATTTTACAAATTACTTTGAATTGCGACTGATTTATTTTGGCTGTTGCCGGTTGGCCGCGACAGAGTGCACGGCAGTCATAGACATTAGACATAGACACGTGAGTAACCACTGTATGATATGATCACAATTATTGGGTGCCGGTTTGATTAGAATTGCGATTTCGTAAATATTCCGATTCGATATTACATTTTCGTGTGGCTGTATGTGAATAGGCAAAGAAATAGCACATATATGTATAATCATGTTTTTTTGTGATTGTCCCTGTGACCAAAAAATAATACTGAGCATAAATAAAACATGAGCATTTTGTGGCTCTGACCTGTTTGCGATGTCATTTACTTATTCTGGTAGCGATAAAATTTTGGTGTTTAGACGTTTGGTTCTACCAGACATAGCCGAAAACCCAAATGGAAAAATTATGTCTAAAGCCTCACCTGTTGACAGACACGGGCAGGATGTCCATATAAGAAGTTATTATTATTATAAAATATATTTTTAAAATTTATTTTCAAATGTTGTGTTCCTGGCAAATTCTGGAAGTCATGGAATATTAAATTTTTCATCAAGAGGTTTTCCCCACACATTACATTACATTTTTAAAGAAGCTATTTCTGGTTTATTCCACTTTTTACTAGTTTATTAACTTTTGCTTTTAATGTAAATGTCATATTTGCAGCATTGTGACAAGTAGAAAGATACTTCTAAGAAAACATTGTGATGGAAAGACTGATTTACGTGGGAATTATTCACATCTGTGTAAGACTTACAGATTTATACAGACTTGAAAAGTTTATTTATGCCACAAATGTGTACGATTCCCACGTAAATCATAATTTTTTTTTATTATGAGTCAATTAAACAGGATACAAAGTTTGAGCTACATTTTAAATGAATAGAATATTTTCACTAAATGAAGTAATGTTCTCTAATCATCAAAGCAGCAATGCTGAACTGTAATTGCTTAAAAACAGATATCTGGTGCCATGACCCTGATTAGTTTTTTTTTTTCTCTTTAGGATAACAAGAGGATGAAGAGCAGTTTGGAAGAGGAGCAGAAAGCAAGGAAGGAGCTGGAGAAGGTAGTCAGGAGAGTATTAAAGAACATGAACGATCCTTCGTGGGATGAAACAAATCTGTAAAGTTTAATGAGGATTGTTATGCATGTGGTCCATGCCGGCACAGACAGAGGATTAAAAAAAAGAAACAAACACTGTAAAACTTGGAACAGCATGATGCAGCTGAAGTGCTGGGCATAACTTTGGACCAAGAAAGCCTTTTCAGCTGAGCATATAAAAGATGATGATGGCGATGCTAACCGGGTTGGAATGGATCCAGTTATTGAGAAAAGGCTCTTTAAGTTTGCCAGTGCCAAATTTGCATTATCTTTGCCAAATAGCCTCTGAGCTGCAAGTAAATCAAGGAACAGATATTAAAATAAGTGGCCAAATACAGTTTATGGGTTTGCCTTAATTTTTTAAAAACCTTTTAAGATTAATATACTAATGTATAATTATGGTTAAGTATGAGTTACCGTGTCTTAGAAAAAAAAGTTTCCTATTCCCTGCTGTCATTGCTGTCACATCCTTTCTGTACTTCCGCCGACAGCGTGTACCAGCATGTACGATTTTCGCAAATAATCTGATGTCACGCGGTTCTCAGTTTGACAGTAAACTGGGAGTCTCAGGGAGTCCATGAATAAAGAAAATCTTTCAGTCAGGATCTTCTTAGTAATCTGTAGCAACACTGTGAAAAAGCAGATGCATTTCCAACAAGAGCAACACAGCAGATACAGTACTGTAAACATTCAGAGGAAACTGATTTTTCTAAAACTGTTTTCTTTATTTGTGAATGAATTTTTCTTTCTTTTTTTTTCCCTGATCAGTTTATCGTGTAGCACCAGCTGAACGGTGACTTTTTTTTTTAAGGTGATATTTTTAATTGTTTGTTTTTTTGCTTATTGATTTGTATAAAAAAATCAGGCTATACTTCAAAAGTGCGGATGTGCCTTTTTGTAAAAAAAAACAAAAAAAAAATATTTCCAAATCTTCCTTGGCATTTTGTCTGCAATTCCGAAACCAATTTAAAGACAAGTGCTTATGCAGCAGATATTCTTTTTATATATATATATGTGTCACTACTAACTGACAACTCAACATTCTTACATGTTATCTAATTTATGTATTTAAATGAAATGAAAATGTTTACTGCAAACATTGATATTCTGTCCCTTTGTCTGTGTTCCATGTTGAGCAGGAAAATTTCTATCAATAGCTTCCTGATGTACTTACTTTCTCTACATTTCTTCTACTATTCGATTTGTTCTGCTCTTTTTATGACTTCTTTAATCTATATGATAAATTATGTGAATTTAAATAAAAAAATGCTTATTTATCCTTTAAAACATCTCTGATCTGGACACGTGTGCTGTTGACTTCTACCATACTTAAGTACAGTGAAATCTCGGATTACGAGTAACGCGGTTTGCGAGTGTTCCGCAAGACGAGCAAAGATTTTTTAATAAATTTTGACTTGAAAAACCAGCATTGTCTTGGTTTACGAGTACCAAGTATTATGTATCACGTATGCGCTTCTTGTTTTGATGCCGACCGTTATGTGATCACAACTGAGCCAACGGTTTTTCTCTCTCTTGCGCTGTGGAACTGTCTCTCACTGGTATAATCAACATCCGTGCACGCGTGTTCTGTTTACTATAACACTGTGACCACGTGTGTGTGTTTGAAACATTTTTGCAAGCATGTGTGTACAGCAGGCGTGTTTTGTTTATTATAACAGATGTGTGTGCGCGTATAAAGCAAAAGCAAGTCTCATTAGTGGGTAAAGATCCATTTTTTTTCTCCCTCTCTGTATCAGCAGACAGAGCAGAGTTTGTGTGTGTGTGCGTGTGTGTGTGTGGGAGGAGTGCTGTAAAGGCGGGAATGTATGTATGTATTTATGTATGTGTGTGTGTGTGTGTGCACGCGCAATTTGACACCGTGCTCCTTCACTCACACCAACACACACACTCTCTCTCGCCTTTACTTTTTTATTTTTTTTTGAGTTAAGTTAATATTTAAAGGTTTGTAACACGTTAGTAAGAAGAATAAGTTGTAGAATTAACACAGGGTAAGTACTATTTTTAAGTACATGTTATGGAAGGGACCATATGATACAATATTATCTGATTTTGTGTTGCGCTTCTTTTATCATCAGGATTTTATGAATATCCCAATTCAATATAATCTTTCTGATGTTACAATTCTAAACAATCTTAGCTTGTAATATACCCCTTCCATGCAGAATACTACGCTACCTGACAGTGTGTGGATAGTTAAAAGTTGATTTGTAGGATTGTAGCTGAGCTGCAACATTTTACCATATCAAATGCAAACATATTTCAATTACAAATTAATTACAAAAAATTTGCCATACAAAAAAACAACAAACAAAAACAAATTGATATATAACTGAATCGTGTTTTTCCCATCACTACTCAGTACAGTAAGGTATGTAAGAAAAATAATGGAAGCTTGTTTTAAGTTGCTAAGTACTGTAAGTAAAGTAATAAATCTAAGCTTTAAAACTCAACCAAATCAAAGCCTAGCTTCAGTTTTTTTTTTCAGTTTTCATCAGCTTTTACAGTAGTAGTACTACTGTAAAGCATGGAGATGTTATTATCCTGTTATGGGGTGTTTCTCAGCAGCAGAGACTGAAGCACTTGTCAGGATAGAACAAACATGGATGGGGCAAAATACCGAGTACAATCTGCTGCCATCTTCCAGAAAGTTGTCAATGGGAAAAAAGTTTACCTTTCCATATAACGACGACCCAAAGCACACAGCAAAACTGACCACACAGTGGTTGAAGAGAAAAGTTGAATGAAGGTGTTGAAGGTGAATGTCCTTGCATGGCCTAGTTAAAGCCCAGACGTAAACCCTACTGGAAATCGGTGGAATGACTTGAAGACTACAGTCCGCAAACGGTCACCATCAAATTTAACTCAACCTGAGCAGTTCTGCAAAGAAAAGTGTCTAGTCAAAGATCTAGTCTAGTCTTTTTTTTCTGACATGTTTCACTTGGTTGATAACACTTGTACTGAGCAAATTCACCTGGAGGAAACAAAAACTGTCTCCGTCTTCATTTCAGACTGCAAAGCAACAAAATGTGACTATTTTGAAGGTGGGTGATTTTTTTTTTCTATACCCACTGTAAATATGTTTTCTTGCTGGCATGTTAGAGACTGTAAATGTGTTTCCTTGCCTTCTTTGAAGGCTATTAAAGCAAAGGTGGAGTAAATTGGAAACATTAAAGCACACGAGTGTAATGGTCAGGTCTCCACAAACTTTGTCCTGTCTGATAGTGGAACAATAGATGGGTTTACGCAGGGTCTCCCTATGGAGACATGTCAATATTCCAGAAGAAACATTCCAATCTATTGTTCCACTATTAGATAGGACAAAGTTTGTGTACTGTAGACCTGACCATTAAACTCTTGTGTGCTTTAATATTTCCGATTTACTCCACCTTTGCTTTAATAGTCTTCACAGAAGGTGGAGGTTTTCCACTAGAATTTGCAGCATGGCTGTTGGGATTTGTGCTTATTCATCTACATACTGTAGCATTAGTGAGATCAGGCACTGATATCAGATGAGAAGACCTGGTGGTTTACCAGTTCATTCTCAAGATCTTCAGTGGGGTTGAGGAAAAAGCTCTGTGCAGGAAAGAGCTCTGTCTGCTCTAATCTTGGCAAACCATATCTTCATGGATGTCACTTTGTACACAGTGAGAGTCATACTGGAACAAGTTTCAAAGATACAAAAGGTTTCTATACGCTTAGATGCTTCCAAATTTGTTGCAACAGTTTGGTGAAGACCTGCATTTACTGTAATGGTTAGGTGGCAGAAGATCTTTGGCAACATAATATACTCTATATTTAGGACCTGAAGAACCCTTGACAACTGAAAGTGTCTCATAAAGACCTTTGGTTCAAGATTGGACCATCTGCCCTATTTCATTATCCCATCCCATTTTATTTAACCAAGTATAAAGAACGTTAAAAGTAAATTAATCATGCATTAGTCATTATGGTTTACATATGACCTTTTCTTTATACACTATTTAACAGTAATCGTTAGACTATTTTTAGCAGTTTTGCGTTCCTCTAGGCAAATCCCATTCTCTGAATGTTCAAAGCCAGCATCAATAGAGCACAGGCTGCTTCTGAATCAGATTTGAATAAATGTACACCGGGGGTGATGAGCTGAGATCAGCAGTTTTGGTTGCTTTGTATCCCTAGGTGGTTTTCTGTTCCAAACTCAATTTTGTCACATGAACCTTTTTGCTCTGCCCAAAATTATTGGCTTGGCGTAAGCCTTCCTGAAACAATTCTTGTTAATTCCTCTATTGTTGCTTCTCTAGGCATTGTGTGTGGCTAATCCAGATTTGTGGTGGAAACTGTGTGACCAAGATGGTTTGCATGTGCATTTTAGCTAGGAGGAATCTCTACATACAAACATGCACAGGAAGTGCCCAGCAAACTAAGAATGACATTGATGTGATATAGGAACATGTTGCATCCAACTTTGATTTTTCTTTCTTTTTTTTGCAGCTTTTTAGTCTATATGTAGCTTGATCATTGCAATGATTAGGCTCACTGTGCATGAGGTGGGAATATAAACTGGATGGGATGCCAGTCCATCAACCAAGTGAAACATGTCAGAAAAAAAGACTAGACTAGATCTAGACTATAATAGATCTATAATATTTGCACACTTTTCTTTGCAGAACTGCTCGAGTTGAGTTAAATTTGATGGTGATCGTTTGCGGACTGTAGTCTTCAAGTCATTCCACAGATTTTCAGTAGGGTTTACCTTTGGGCTTTAACTAGGCCATGCAAGGACACTCACCTTTTTCTCCTTCAACCACTGTGTGGTCAGTTTTGCTGTGTGCTTTGGGTCGTCGTTATATTGAAAGGTAAACTTTATTTCCATTGACAACTTTCTGGAAGATGGCAGCAGATTGTACTCGGTATTTTGCCCCATCCATGTTTGTTCTATCCTGACAAGTGCTTCAGTCCCTGCTGTTGAGAAACACCCCCTATCAGGATAACACCACCTCCATGCTTTACAGTAGTACTACTACTGTACTACTACTAGTTTATTTCCGGCCTTTATTATTTTTACTATACTTACTGCCTTTGGGATCCATTATTATTAGAAAGTACAGAATGTCTTTTCACTGTTATGCAGATGATATTCAAATTTATCTTCCTTTGAATCCAATGGATACAAACAGTTTAACACCACTGTTGGAATGTCTGAAGGAAGTCAAAGCGTGGGTGGCTGTAAATCTTCTTGTCAAAAATTCTTAAGGAGACTAAACCTGAAGTGCTAGTATTCGGACCCAGTGTTAAGCCTGTGTTGACCCTGTAACAGAGACGTGTTCCCTTTAATCATATTTTGAACCAACTACTAGAAAGTTTTACTGGACAGTGATTTTAAACTGGATAAGCAAACAAACTCTGTAATTAAACTTAGCTTTTTTAATCTTAAGCTCTTGTCCAAGGTCAAGCATAAATAAAATATGTTTAAAAGGTTATACACTCTTTTATTTCAAGTCAGCTTGATTATTGTAATGCCTTCTGAGTTGGTGTTGGCCAGGCCTTGCTTGCATGGTTGCAGTTGGTCAAAAACGCTGCTGTGCTTTTTTAACGGGAACACACAACTCCTGTTGTTCTTACACTGGCTTCCTTTGCAGTTTAAGGTCTTGTTAATAGCCTACAAAGCCCTGAATAATCTAGCACCATATATATTTCTTTTAAAGCCACACAGTCCAGCACGGTCTCCCAGGTCTGGTGATCAGCAGTTCCATACAGTTCCTAAATCTAGATGGAAGTGTCGGAACAATCGCGCATTTAACTCTTTGGATGGTGATCTGTATTGGATTTCTACCAGATATATTGTGTAGTGTTGTGGCCAAATAATAAAATTTTAGTCTCATCTGGCCTCCTGAGCTGAGTCATGGTTGCATGTGGCCTTTCTTGAGGAGTGGCTTTTTTCTTATAACCCTCAAATACAAGCCACATTTGTTATATTGTTGTCATATGTACACAATGACCACACTTCATCATAAATTCCTGCAACTGCTTCAGAGTTGCTGTAGGCCTTTTGGTAGCCTCACCAACCAGTTTCCTGCTGCCTCTTTCATCCAGTTTGGAGTAACGTCTTGATGCAGGGTGGGTGGGTCTGTGTTGTACCAAATACCTTCCACTTCTTCTTAATAGACGTCACTATGCTTCTAGGCAGTGATAAAGCCTTTAAATGTTTTTTGTATTGATCACCTGACTTGTGGCTGTGAAGAACTTTATCCCAGAGATCTTTTGACAGTGCCTTGCCACTCATTGTTGATTGTTTGCTTCAGTAACACTATCAGGGACTGAAATGCTCCAGCGTTTATTCTGAGCTAATTCAAATGACCACAGCTGATCACAGTTAAAAGTCAAATGGCTTTGTGTGCCATTGAGAACGTGATTAGCTCTACCTGTTTGAGTTGAAAGTCATTTTTAGTAGGGGGTGATCCATTTCCAGATTAGTGATTGTTTTTAATTTTAATTTAATTTTAACATTTGTTCTGACATGATGTTATAACTTTCACTTCGATGTTAAAAGTTGCACTGAGTAAATACAGCTATATAAAATCAAAACTGTGTCTGTTTTAGCTGCAAAGCAACAAAATATGATTATTTTAAAGGGGGCGATTCTTATATATACCCACTGTACATCTAGCAATAATTTGGAGTCATCCATGCATATTTTGGGAAAATGAAAAGGACCTGGAGAGAACCCAGAGGTACATTGAAGGTGGTAAGTAAAGTAAAGTTTTCCCATTCACCTTGTAATCAACAATGCTTTAAATAAAAAGTAAAATCATTGGTTTTGAAGGTTGTCCCAGGAAACATTCTGTACTGGAATGCTTAACACATGAATGATAGAATTTTTTTCTATTTAACTACAATTGCTAGTTTTTTTGTTTTGTTTTTTTGCATTGTTTTTTCATGACTTCCCAGTTGCAGGTGTGACAACTGTTTGTGTGTGGGTGTGAAAAATGAAAAGATGTGTTTTTCTCTCATAGTGCTACATCCACCTTCTGCCTATTATAACAAACAATGAGCAGATTCAAAAGACACACGATCCTCAGGGATAGCGAGCCATTGTGCGAGATTTTAATCGCTGGCTAAGGCCCAGGCAGAAAAGAAGGCAGGTTCTTTTTGTATGGGCACTGAGGCGATGGTGACATTTGGGGGAGAGAATGACGTTCTGAAGACATTTACATGAGGACAAAGCCGGTGGTGGCGAAGGAAAACAAGAAAGTGAAAGAAAATGTTAGCTGTCACTTAATTGGGCCTGGCTGGGTGGCTTCAGCTGCAGGTAGTGAGATGAGTAAAGATTAATGACTTCTTTTCTTTTCAGAAACTCTTTAAAGCCAGAATGGGATATGGGATGTAGGTGTAGCCACAGAACCATGAATACGTGCTTCACTTCTGAACATCAGCATTACCATTTTTGATGAAGTGTTTAAGACGAAGTGGCAGTGTGCATGAGCGCTGACCTGGAAGCAGTCTTGACTGGTGCTTCTTAAATTTACAGGATAAGAAACACTGATCCTAAAACTGTCTAACTTCAAAGAGAAATTGTTTCTTTATTCCCTTCACAATAGCAGCGTTCGGTCAAAGCCGGCCTGCCGATAGCTTAGCTCCTATTCATAAGCATACAGAATGAACGACAACAGCCTATTCACTCTCTCTCCCCTCCGCATACGCATATACACCTGAGGATTTGGGATGTATATACCGTGCCTTTATTGCGGTGACAAGTCAATTTCATTCTTTTTATGGATGCTGGCTGGCCCTCATTGACTCACAATGGGAAGCATGTAATTTTGCAGATGTTGGTGAAAAGCTCAAATGTCAGCCTCTTTTCAGATGGCCGCTGCTGCTTTTGCCCACGAATGAATAATGTATCATTCACCTTTGTCTAGAGTTTAATATTCGTACATGAGTACAAAGGAGCATAAAAACATGCAGAACGGGCGTCTTAATTTATCGTCAAGCCTTTGCGATAACGGTGAAGCTCATGGACGGGTTTCTTTAACAAGAATGTGAAGGAGGAGGTTTTAGCATCCCATACTTCTGTCTCTTTTGAGATGAGAACAAAAGGAAATTCTGCCTAACTGATGACTACAGGGTTGAAACAACTACTGTTAATGGCTGAAGGCTGAAGAAAAAGAGGATAAGGCAGCAGAATCCATGTCTACACCTACTATATATCTGCTGCTACATTGCTGTGCTCTCTCCATTCTTTCAGTATGCTTTGGTGGAAACTTGACTCGATTGATGATTCATTTGTTCATTCTTAGTAACTTCTAAGTTACTATCTATACTATATACTATACTTTATATATCTATACTTTGTTATATTGAGTCTATACTACTCAATATAACAAAGAGTGAAAAATTTAAGGGGGTCTGAATACTTTCCGTACCCACTGTAGAAGCTTTAATGATTTTCCCAGGGGTACAAACAAAAGAACCCTAACCTTAAACCAGCTGGAATAAGCCATGGCTCAGTTTCTATGTATCCTTGCAAAAACTATGCATTCTGTGCCTTTATATCATTTGCATTATAGTCTAACCAAAATGTACAATTTGAGCCACAATTAAATATATACCAGTACGGTGGTAAAGTGGTTAGCAGTGTGGGTATGGGGCTGCGTGTATTTGGAGTTTGCATGTTCTCTCTGTTTTTTGTGAGTTTGTGTGTGCTCGTGCCTTGTGATGGATTGGCACTCTGTCTAGAGGGTACCCTGCTTTGTGCCCCAAGTCCCCTGGGATAGTCTCCAGGCCTCCTGTGACCCTGTACAGGATGTGCGGTATAGAGAATGAATCAGGGTGAAAGATAATAAAAAATAACCCATTCATTCAGCTTTAATAACTAATTTCTCCTGGACAGACCTGTGGTGTATTGTATTTAGAGCCTGTCCAGGAAACGCGGCACAAATCATAAGTCAGTATAATTCACCCTCTTTGGGTTGCCATTGATTAATTTGATTCGAACAAACAATATGAACTTTAACATGGTCAAGAAACCTCATTCAACCATTCTGGTTCCATCTTTAGAATAGTAGAAGGATTCAGCCATTTATACAAACAGAGTCATTTGTTCAGTCCCGTGTCATCTCATTCCCTGCAAGTCATTCAGAATACAGATGCACAAGGGCACTTCAGCAAGTTGATGCTTTCCATCCACTGGCTTCCTGTAGCTGCTAGATTTAAAACACTGATATCCAAAAAGCCAAAAATGGTCCCCACCAACCTGAAGGCACTTACATGAAACTACACTGCTCCATTTAGCCTTTGAGTCTGAAGCATGCTTGACTTGCCCAATCATCCCCTGAGACACAATGACGACATGCATCAATACGAATCTCTGTCCAGACAGCAAGTGGTGGAATGAACTTCCCCTGGCTGTCTGAACAACTGCTGTATTTAAACCAAGAATAAAGACTAACCTGTATCAAGGACTCAAACAAACTTTAACTGCTTATACAGCTTTTGTCGTTCTAGCAAGTAACGGGTTATAATCTTCATAGTAGACTCTAACCTGTTTGTGCTAGCATGAGGATGTGTGTTTCATTGATGCTATAAGGGTACTTTTTTGGCCTTAGTAAACACATCTTCCACATGCTATTAAATGTACAACTTAAAGGAGCACAATAATTATGATGTGATCTTTACTTGAGTATGTGGATGACCTGCTTTATCTTATAAACGCATTATTTCGACTGCAGGATTCTTTTTTTTTTTTTTTGCATCTTTAAACACAGACAAAGGAGAAATACTGTACTTGCGCTCGATCAACACCCCAACTCTATATAGATACCTGGCTCTGTCTCCCTTCTCTGTTCATCCTCTGTCTTCTCTTCCAAATAGCACTAACATACAAACTTGCTCCATCCATCGTTCTCCATCATTAATCCCTCTGTTACAGTTACTCAGTAGACCACATTCACTTTTGATGCACAGTTTTATAATCGCTCGCACACCAGACAGAAAGCAGTGTAAGAGACAGAATAGGCTGCATTGTGTTCCAGTGAAAGCCAGAGAGACCTGGCTGCCATCGATAGGCCATGTTCTCAATGGCCTCAAGTCACCGCGGACAGTTAACAAAAGCGACCGGCAGCATAATTGTAGTGCTCTGAAACCATTAAGGTGGCTTTATTATTTTATTTTTTTTCACCAGACGGGGATCAATCAGGTGTATACACCCCCCACGCACAGGTCTCCTATACACCGTCCCCTACTGCTCATACCCCACTGAGTCCATGTGCTCCACGCCAGGCTCCATTCCATTCCCTTCTATGGCCTGTATGGCCTGCCATCATTTAGATTTCACTTGCATTGTGTTGCAAGGCTGCAACCAGTCTGCTTTTTCTTTCTCTCCCTCCACTATTCTGTCATTAATTTCTAGCCTTTTCAGTTTTACAAAAAAGATGAAAAGGAAGAAAACAAGAGTGAGCACTGACTGTGTGCTCTCTTTAGCTATGTTTACTGGGCAAAATAGCACTGCAATCATTTTCTCTCTCTCTCTCTGTCTCTCTCTCTCTCTCTCTGTCTCTCTCTCTCTCATCAGTGGTTTACTCTAAAAAGTCTTTTCCTGTTTGTGTATTGAAAGGAAGGCAATAAAAGCCTTTCAATAGGCGTGTATAAAAAGGAGAGAGAGTGGGAGAGAAAGAAAAGAGAAAATAGAAAAGAGCCTTCAGGGGGTTGGCCAAAGGGCTTCTATTCTTCAGCTGGTAATCAAATTGAAGCTGAAATGAAATGGGGGGATTCTTATGAAAATGGCTTTTGTTGACTAAGATGCCTGGTAATTCATATACAATACACACCCTTTTGTACGGGTAATAATTTATTCATGCTTTCATGGAAGAGAAGAGGTGGAGACGACCATGCAACCAGAGCACGGATGGAATACGGTGGATAAAAGGCACCACGGTGACTGATTTGCTCAGTTGCTGGTGCTCGTACACTCACTCCTTCATCCTTTCTTACTATTTCCATCTCTCTCTCATTTCCTGATTAAGTCATCTATCTCCTCCAAGCGTCTAAACTTCCACATATACGTCTTCACTTTGGACCTTTCAGGAGTTCAGGTTCTAGTACCTGAGAGTCCTGCGCGTGCACCATGCAAGTGCTGCTGTGAGAGAAAGATTTCAGGATGAAGGAACAGAGGGAGGGACAGAGACAGGAGGGAAGGAGGGAACATGTGAGAGGGTGCGTCTCACATGGACACTGGATGCTGTCAAGCTGGAGGCTGGGAAGCTGTTCTTTCTCTTTCGCTCACATGCATTTACACACACAGGCACTTACTGCGACTTTCAAGAGCCTTTGGAAAGGACAGTAGAGAAACCCTCGTGGACTGTACTTAAGCAGGATAAGAAAGGCAGACGTTCATAGGGAGAAAACAAGATGTTTTCCTCACAAGTGAGTACCTTGTGTTACTGTGACAGCTGTGTGGCGAATCTGGTGAACTTATGGCTGTATGCGCTGCTGCTCGAAAGTTGTAACAGTCAGTTTAAACGCTTATGAACTGTACGTGTTTGAAGTGTAGTATGTTAAATGATGACTTATTGTTATCTATTTATTACATATTAATATGGGCTATAATATGAGGCATGGCTTGACAGCAGCAAATCTTTTTTATTATTGTCTTATTACATGAAGTGTCTGTACTATTGTATGTTGTGATAAATCTGGTGATTATTTTGATAAGCCTTCTTTATTGTGGCTATGAATGAAAATGAAAATCAAGTGGCTTTTGCTAACAAGGCAACATTACATAATCCTTCTGATCTGCGAATATGAAGTTATGCCTTTGAAAAACGTTATAACTCCCGGTGTGACACGGACTTCTCACTTCCATATTGTTTTAACTTCCTAATGAATATTGCAATAATTTTCCATTAAACATTTTCTCCATACAGTCTTCTTCTTAAGATCGTAACAGTTCCAAAATATATGCAGTGCATTATTAACTGCCATCATCCCCACACCATTATGGAAAATTCTCAAGTTATCTGTGTTGTTTTTTTTTGCAGACGCCGTAAATGAAGCAAACGTCCATAAAAATTTCTATTAAACCACAGTATTTGAATCACCATTTGCAATCTTTTACATCTTGTTTATAATAATAATAATAATAATAATAATAATAATAATACATTCATCATGGCAAGGCGTGCACTTAGAACCACTTACTTGGTTATCAGTGGAAACCACCATGAACCAGTTTCGTTAAGTGTTTTTAAGCATCATTCACTGCAGAAAAATCTGATGTTTTGACTGGATTACTTCTACAACAGAAGTTCAGCTCTGTTCATCTCACTATTTAAGCAACCTGTCATGACATCAAGTCTGTTTCCAAGTAACCAGGGACTGGAGTCTACCTCAATTGACGAAAAATAATGTTTGGTCAAGGCTTTAGAGGTTGTTCCTCCTCATAGTTGTATTGACTTTTACTTTGGCAGAAGCTAAGATGGATCGAAAAGAATATTGATTTCAAAGCTGCTTTTCTTTCTTCTGTTTTCTAATAGGCTCAGCGATTGTAAGGTTGGTACAGAGGAGTGGACATGCAGAGAATAGAATAGAATAGAATAGAAAAAGAATGAAAAGAGGGTAGGAAATAAAAAGGGTGCAAGGATGAGAGAAGGTAGAGTGGCTCAGGGAGGTAATTTGTTTCTTATGAGAACCTAAAACCTGTATATGATATATGACATGACATGACGTAAATGAAATCATAAAGCTGATTGACATTTACAGAAGACTTCAAGCATAGTATGGCAGTAAAACATATAATCCATGAATGAGTGCCTCTGAGCTCACTGCTGTTTCTTTTAACATTCAGCAAGTGGACGCCTGATCCTTGAAAATTGACAGATAACTTGTTGTCAGCTTGTGGAGGAGATGCATCTGTCTGTGGGAACTCACAAACCACACAAACCAATCTGTCATTCACAAACCAAGTGATGTTTGCACATTATAGGAACTCGGTTGGGAGTTATTGCTGCATGCCAAGTACAGTCCTGACCTCGCTCCAACCCATTTTCACATGTTTGGGGCATTGAAGGAGTTCCTGGGAGGCCAGTGTTTCAGACGTGAACCAGGCAGTCTGATCATGGCTCTGGCGTGCTGAGAAAACTTTATACCATTATGGTATCCAAGGACGAGTGAAGTGCTGGAATAAGTGCATTAGTGTAGCAGGGGATTGTATAGAGAAACAAAGGTAGTTTTACTTTCTGCACAATCAAAAGTCCTGGTTTGCCTTGAACTCCCCCATACTGTATGACTAAGCCTTCAGATCTGGTAAGGGTGTGCACAAGTAATAAAGCTCCTCCAGCAGTAATGAGTGGTGTATACAAAAGTGCATTACAAAATGTTGCTGTTGCAGTCTCAAATCTCCAGGTTCCCCGGTTCAAGTTTCACATGTTTTTTTTTTGTCCTCTGGTCCTCTGGTTTCCACTTTTCATCCACCATTACTAAAAAAAACAAAAAAAAAAAACAGTAGATGGACTGTTGAACTTAAATTGCATCTAGATGTGAGTGATTCTGTAAATGTGTGTATTCAGGATGCCCTGAAATGGACTGGTGTTCCATCCAGGGTGCATTTCCTGCCTTGCTCCCAGTGGATCAACTACAACCACTAGGAATGAATGAATGAATGAATGAATGAATGTGTGCATTAGCTTACCAGTATTGTTTGCCAAAGTTAGTTCGCCCCATACCATGACATATTATTAATTAAATAGCAGATTCTACATGGCGTCAAATTTAATATATTTTTTTAATTACACCCCCCACTCAGTCATTCCTACTTCAGATTTTCAGTTCCGAGTCCTTCGTGAGGGGCAGCATGGTAGCGTAGTAGTTAGAACTGTCGCCTTGCACCTTCAGGGTCCTAGTCCGAGGCCCCCTGTGACCCTGTACCAGGATAAAGCGGTATAGACAACGACGATGAGTGAGTGAGTGAGTGAATGAATCTTAACTGAGAAGTCTGACAAAACAGTGTTTACAGATGTTCAGATGCAATAGTACCATGTCAGATTGCTGCCCCCTTCTGGCAAGTGTGACTGAGACTGTTTCAAAATGGTACTCTAGTCCTAATTTTAAACTCACACTATGTTTGACAATTGAAATTCTACACCCGTGGGATGTAAATTCTACGCACTCGTGGGATGGCCTGGACTTTCTTAGACTAATAGATATGCTTTAGACTTTCTTAAGTCTACTAAATATTCTTCATGATTATCTGTATTTCATACAGTAATTGAAAGAGTAAAACTCTGATAATAGAATAATACGATGTTAAATGAACAGGGTCTGGCTTGCAGCACTGAGTAACTAGATACTGCAGTTAAAAATAAAAATAAAAACATTTAAAACTCCTCCAAAACTTCTTTCACGAGTTGTTGGAACAGAGAACGCGATTAACTGAGAAAAGTTAAGATCTAAAACTGTGTCTGAGTGCACATCATGTGTTTCATGTGGCGCGCGCGTGAAGTGTTAAGCGGCTTGGTTTAACAGCAAAGTCCAAATTACAGCACATACTGCAGGTCAACGTGACGGCCAGCAGGTGTCAGTGTTTCATTACAAAACAGTGAACAAACCAGATTGTGGTGTTAAGGAGCGCGAAATTTAATTCAGCGTTGACATTGCCGGTGTGTTATGCGCTAAAATGTCCCCCCCTGCCCCCCCGCATAATCTCTATCAAATATTATATTCGGACATAAATTAATAGGCTTATTATTATCAAATATATTATTACTATTATAATTAACCCTAGCACGTGACACCCGTCAAGAACTTTAATACAAATTCTCATATGTTTATTTTATGGCACATTTATTTTGCAGATGTTTGTCATGTAATACAAAACCAACACTTTTATTTATCAGAAATTATATACTAAATAAATATTGTTTATGATGAAAAATTACATGAAACGATTTTTATTATAAAAGAATCAATATAAAAATATACATGTTGTATATGAAAAAAATTTTTTTCTCATAATTTTCATTTTTTCCACAAAATTTATCTATTTTCCCCCCCTATACAACATGTTTTTTATATCGCTTATTTTATAATCAAATTCGTTTGGTGTAATTTGTAAACCATAAACCTATGAATTTATGTTCTAATATAATATTATGAGATATGAGAAAGAGATTATGTAGTGGGGGCAATCCGTGGCAGGGGGGCATTTTAGAGCATAACACCGGTTAGCATAAAATAGTAATACAAAAAAGGTTTAATAATCTTTTTTGAAACATATTTTAAACAAATGCTACAGTTCTGATTAGGAACATTGTGACTGTAGCTCCAATTGTTAAGCATGTACAGTATGATATATGAGGGTTTTGTTAAAACTACAGGACACTCACTCAAGAAAGGAGTAGAGAGTAAAAAAAAACTACAGGGCAGGGCTTCTCAAATTTACTTTCAGCAACCAGAAACCCCTTGAATTGTTTCAAACTAAAAAAAGGAAAAAAAAAATCTCATCAGTACAGATTTTATTTGTTTTATTAGAATATTCTTGGGATTTTAGACTTTTTTTTTCTTGTGTCATGGATAACTCCTGTAGATGATAATTTAATTATTACACATTAAGCCCATTTTAAACTGATTGGATCATGAATTAGATAATTTTCTACCCGCAATGTTGTAGGTGCAACGCTGTCTCAATCTTGTTGACTGTGCAGTGAGCGCTTTTGTGGTTTGGCCAGCAGAGGGCGGTGGCGCTCCATCAGAAATCAGAAAAAAGCCTCAGATATTACAGGTTTTATGCAGTGCCTGTTATTCCTGTTATAAAATACCCTTACAACACTTTTTCTTGTTTTGATTATTATTATTCTTATTCATTCAGGCTAGTGGTTAGCATTGTCGCCTTGAACCTGTTTTGATCCCTCCCCAGTTCTGTGTGCGTGGAATTTGCATGTTCTCCTCACTCTTGGTGGGTTTCTTTCTGGAACTCCAGTTTCCTCCCACAGTCAAATGACATGCAGATTAGACTAATTGTCATTCCCAAATTCTCCATAGTTTGTGAATATGTGTGTATGCCCTGTGATGGATTGGCACCCTGTCTAGAGGGTATCCTACCTCATGCCCTAAGTCTCCTGGGATAGGCTCCAGGCCTCCCGTGACCCTGTACACAGGATAAAAGCGGTATGGACAACGATGAGTGAGTGAGTAATAATTTATTTTCAGTAACTGGTTTATCCTCGTCTGAGATGTGGTGGATCCCGAGTCACTCACAAGAACAGCAATGAGACACCAGTTTATCTCTGGAAACAATGCACACTCCCGTTGACACATCCATACACACTTAGGGATCATTTATTTTAACCAATCCGCCCATTGGCATACCTGTGGCAGGAACCATGAGAAAACTCGCATGGAACAAGGAGGACATGCAAATCTCTACAGAAAAACCTGGACAGTGAGGTGCAAATGCTATACACACAAACACTACCAACTATTATAACATGTATTTTTTTTTTGGTATATTGGTTTATTTGTACAATTTTAAAACTCCTCGTAGCTTTACCTAAAACCTGACAGGTACTTAGCAAAACCTAGACAAGATGAACTAGCATGACCTCTGATTGCCTCCCCGTCAGAATCATTACACACCATAATGACCTACAATCATCAGGCCACATTGCACATGTCATGTCCTCTCCATCATCCAGTACAAAGGTCAAGTAAGATGAGATTTTCTAGGTTTATAATGTTGTTGGGAACATTTTTCTTGGTACATTTTGGGCATGTAAATATTAGTCAGTTGTCACTTGATGAATGCCACAGACTATTGAGTATTGTTGCCGACCATGTGCATTCCTTCATTTACTATCCTCTAATGGCTACTTCTAACATGCTACTGTAATGTACCATGTCACAAAGCAAAATCTGTCTCAAACTGGTGTCATAACAATGAGTTCAGTGCTCTCCAGTGGCCTTTCCAGTCACTGGATCTGAACTAGTGTCCAATGCAACACTGTGGCATAGGGCGAAATAAGAGATTTATTGCAGCTTGAATGCAGTCATGGACCACATGGACCAGTATCTCAAAAGAAGGTTCGATACATCTTTGTAGAATCCACACCAGAGAGTTTTAAGAGCAAAGGTAAGCCATAAGAAAGTGCGCAGTTCTTCTGAGGCAACATTTTATAGAACACCTAAGTAAGTAAGGGTGGTGTAGCCGTTGGTTTTTGCCGTATAATTTAGTAGAATGCTGACCATCGTGCCCCTCCCCTAAACTGTTAAATTGAGCTCTACTGAAATCACCTGTTGTTAAGGTTTCATGGCTTCCCAGATGTTTTCGGTTCCTGGTTTCCAACAGGTCCTTACTGCTGAGACCTTTCATTCATTGAGTCTTGTGGTTAACATGATTTGGGACAGTGTGCGGTCTGCATATGATTGTTTTCGACAGGTAGCCTGCATAGCAAAAAAAAAAAAAAAAAAAAAAAATGCTGCAGCTTTAATGGCTGGTCTCGGCAGGAGAAAAACAACACTTTCTTCATTTCTTTTAGCGGAATTATCCCTGCAGAGTACAGCAAACCTCTCACTCCTTTCTGAGCTTTTTTTTTTACTAAAATGATTTGATCCCAAACTGCAGTGCCTACTGTTTATTTATTTATTTATTCATTCATTCATTCATTCATTCATTCATTCATTTATTTATTTATTTATTATTTTTTAAAGAACACATCCTCCATATTTGTAGTGCATACAGTGAAGGTAGTAAAGATTATTTTGTTGTGGTGGTGATACGGTCGCCATATCCAGGGCATCCATCCTTTCTGGAGAATGAGACGGTTTCCAAAAATGCATCACGGACTGGTTTCTTCGTCATGCCTTCACAGGGGAGTTTTCCTTGCCATTTTGTCCTCTGGCTTGCTCGGGATCAAATTTACATCCAGACACTTTGATAGACACTGTCTTTCAAAAATCACTCTCTATTCCAACATCTTCCTGAACACGTACTGTAGGTTGGAATTGCGCTGTGGTTGAACTACTGAGGGGTTGCGATGTACCTATAGCTTGTAGACATTAAGACACATTGCTACAGCTTACAGCTCTAATCAATTATGAAATGTGTGTCAAACACTTGAAGTCAATTCTGAAATTAAAGTTTATATCGCGGATATGTTTTAGACATGGCTTACTTTGACATCATTGTAGTTTCATTATAGTCTGATCTCTCAAAAGGACAAACCAGTGTCTTCTGTAAGCACTTGACAAGCTGTTGCATTTCAATAACAAGAAAAACATAAACAGCAATTTTTTTCGCCTAAGTGTAGGACTAGGTTACACAAATCCAATCTGAGCATGCTAAGTCCTCAAATGCACTCCTTTTTTCTGAGCTGTCTTTTGCAATGTGTGCATGATATTATTTTGGTTAAAGTCTGTTATTTTAGTGTCATACTACGCCAGCATCATGGCAACAAATTTGACATTAAAAGATCAGCCTGCGTGCAATCTAAATGGAAAAGATGGCAAGAATCAGAAATGCAGCACTACAATTAAAGGAATAATTAGCCTCGGGAAATAATGAGGACAGGAGAAACTGATGGACTGCAGGTCATAATGTAGAGGTTTTCAGAGTGCATGAGGTTGTATTGTATAGGTTTAAAAGCACCTTGTTTAAGTGTTGGTTTTGACAGTGCTTTATATTCTTTAGGCCAATTTAACATCTGCCTTAAATGTATAAATGGTAGTCTGTCAAGCAAATCTTAAAGGAGGTCACTTCATTTAAGAAAGGAAAGAAAAAAAAACACAATAAAGTCTGAAAGAATCATTTTTATTACGATAATTATACACGGCATCCAGTGGCACCAAATGTACCTGTACTTAATGTGTGTGAGAAAGAGAGCGATGAAGAGAAACCTCTTTCAGCAACATGACAAGCCCAATAAATTCTTTGTTCCTGCCGAACCCAACAATCCCCCAGGCGTTTTGATACGCTAATAGTAAAAGTCCAGGCTTTTGTAATTGGAAATCATAAATCTAAAAAAGCCACAGTGGAGATACAAAGCGCCTTTAATTCTGTCCTTTTTTCACCCTGGTCCTCGCTGTAGATCTCCACGGCTCCACAATAGACAATGTGAAGGCTATGATATACATGTTACGACCTGAGACACGTGGCGGTAGCATCGCCTTTGAAAATCGATTTCCTTCTACTACTTCCTGACAGTGAGCAGGAAACAGGAGTACAGCGGAGCAATAATGGTCCATCACTTATCAAGATCGCCATCGCTTGCCTCTGTCAGACGGACCCTAGCCAGCGATGCTAGTGATTAGCCACATATTGCTACAGATAAAATCAGGGCAAAAGGATGGAGGTTGAACCTATTGTGTGGGATTAGAGGGAAAAAAAAAACAATATCCACATAGCAGCTAAGAACAGTGTGGAATATTCTTTTTAAATGTGCTGAAAATTGCATTGATTAACAAAATTAAAGAAAAGAAAGGACCTCAATAGCTCGTATTATTTTCTTATAGTTCGTTTACAGCCTTTGGCAGACACCCTTATCCAGTTCCAGTGTTCAAGGGCCCAACAGGGGCAACTTGGTGGTGGTGGGGTTTGAACCTGGGACCTTCCAGCCTATAGTCCAATGTAGTCCGAGAGCCATTGTAATAAAGCTTTACACTATACTGTAATAATACATTTCTGACAGATTTTGGGAATCAAAAGAATTTGGTTGTAAATTGAGATTGTTGGTCGTGGAACATCAATGTGACCTGAATGAACAGCGTAGCATTCAGTGTCCAAAAACAGCCAATGACAAAGTCATGGTTGTGTAAAAAAATTTTTGTGATTGAAAGTCCAATGTGTCAGAACTTTAATCCACTAATAGGAGAACAGCACCAATTAAAGAAAGCGAAACTCACAGAACACTTACAGGTCTCTTACCAGAAATGGCATAATTTAAACAAAAGCTAAAGGATAGAAGGCCTCAAGCATGCTTTTTGCCATGAGCACAGCTATGACGCTCATCTTAAAGCCACCAGTAGGAGGATGACATCCTGTCACTGTTACCTCCAGGGGTGAGGGTTCAATTCCAGCCTCGGGTCTGTGCTTGGTGGGTTTCCTCCCACAGTCCAAGGACATGCAGATTAGGCTACCTCACCTTGTACCCCATGTCTCCTGGGATAGGCTCCAGGCCATCTGTGACCACAGCATAAAGCGGTATAGACGATGAGTGAGTGAGTGAGTGAGTGAGTAAAAGTAATGAAACAATAATTCAATTATTAAGTCATAAGTCAATAATTGGTGTCTCAGGTGTTTTATAAGGAAATTAACTGCATAGTTTTACTACAGTCATAGTAGTCTACTAATCTACTAATTTAACCTGCACCTTGCACCCAAGTCGTACACTGCCAATATTTGCACTGATGTATATACACTACTATTTTACTATTTCTTTGTCCATCCATCATTAGAGCATCTTTACTGTATTTAATACATGAATATATCTTTTGACATTGAGAATACATTATGACACAATCTGTAATCGAAATCTTTGAAGAAGATTTGAACAGGATTATACATGTAATTATCTTAAATGTAACCACTCAGTGTAAAATCAGCTTACGGTTATTGGATACTTAAGGGGAAGCTAAGGTGTAAGTGCAGGAATGTATGCGTAGACCTAAAAGTGGACTGTTATTAGCTGATATGACCTACTGAGATTAAACTTCTAACTCTAGTGTTCTGTATTTTATAAGATATAACCTGAGAACATTTTTTTCTCAGCTTTGATCATAGATATTTTGTATAGACTAGATTGGCCTTACCCGGCCTAGCGCATTAGCACCATCACAATGCAATATGCTACTTTCACTGCAAGTGAAGCCATGGCTAATGTGTCAGTATTCAAATCCAAGGCATTGCAGTTTCAGGTAATCTATTACTGGTATTTTAACCACAGTTATACAAGTAGGTGTGAAAAAGGCATTAGGTTTTAGTAACCAAAGCGAGTAAAACATTTGGACATCGAACACTTTTTGAACACTAGAGAAAATGACACCATCAAGAGAGTGAAGCAATTTTTGTCTCAGTCTAAATTCCTGAACAGGAATACATTTCCAGAAACACATGCAGAAGATCTGTGTACGTGTTGTTTCTAGTATTATTAGCTTTCAGATGTAAGATTTTGTCTTATCCCGATTGAATAATACATTTTTGCTCAGTGTAATATTATATGTAGCCTAAATAAGTTCAGCCCAGAACAACAAGAGCTTAAAAAAGAGCAGCTACATTATTTCTTGATGGGATGATACTGTATGATATGATATGATATGATATGATATGATATGATATGATATGATATGGGGCTTAATTGCACTAAACACTAAACAAACACTGCATTTAAGTTCCATCTTTGTGCTCTAGGATTGGCTTTTGTCAATTAAAGGAGACATAGACATAGACAGTTCATAGATAGATAGGTAGGTAGGGATGGATGGATGGATGGATGGATGGATGGATGGATGGATAGATAGATAGATAGATAGATAACATCAGTTAATAGGCACTGGGCTGCTTCAGGAAAGCATTGATTTCAGCACAACACTACTGATGATTTTATATTTTCATACAGTATAGCCACAGCTGCAATTAACTACAGTAAACCTTTGGCTAAGAATATGTTTCATTGGTGAAAATGGATAGTCGGAATCTTTGTATATGTTGATTATGTATTCTACCTACTACAAAAGGGCTACATCTACATGTACCTCAGATTTTATATCAGATTTGATTTGAGACTCCCAAACACTTCCAATTAAACATCCCCCTCCCACTTGTACTGTACCTCTCAACAACCACAAACATGCAAACAGCGCCGATAAAACAGATTACTATTGGTTTGGTGCGGTATCAGACTTCGAACCGGCACCGGTGTTAGCATAGCACCCCTCCAGCATTCAGTCAAGTCCTCATCGTCCTCTTCAGTGATAAGCGTAGGCTATCGACAGCTCTCAGGACGAGTGGGAGATACTCAGATCTCACCCCACCTCAGGAGAGATCAATGGTAGTTTGTGTAGAGTTGGATAATTGCAGCTGTTAGGCAGAAGTGGCGGTTCCTGCAAGTGACTCTCTATATACTGGGGCAGTTGTGTGTTATTACCAGGAGGGGGTCTGGCTAAGTTGGCCTATTTTTCTGCTAGGTTGGTTTCCATATATTTGTGTGTGGGTGTTTATGATAAGCCTTGTGATTGTAGTAATATGCTTATGTTGAAAAAGGGATGTTTGGCAAAATGCACTTTTGTGTTCTTTCAGGAAAAAAAAAATTACATTATACTGTATGCGTAATACATGACAGGAAGCCTTTCAGCACCGAAATATATCTGACGCTCAAATGCAGTTCATCCAAAAACCTATGGGTGGCACTTACACCTTATGTTCAACCAAAGGAGCTCAAACTTTTTGCATGCCGAGACTCCCTACCAAATACAGAGCTTTTTTAATTTATTTTTTTTTTTAAAGACGTACTATCCACCAAAATAATGGAAGATTTAAATGCTGGCTCTGGTATTAACCACATTTTCAATAAAATTGCATTTAGATTCATTGTTACCTATAATTGCTTTTAAGCTTCAGATTAAACCTCTTCAATTTAGATAACAAGCACATGAGCCCTATATTAGCTCAAAATATGCAGAAAAACCTTTGTAATAGTTGACAGAGATCTCTACTGATGCCATGTCATTAAAACCTTTAAGGATTCCCTGGTTATGTGTGGATGTCGAGTTTGTTTACTTCATGTCCATGCAGTCACAGCTGGATCGATAGTTTCTGGAAAGTTTTAAGATATTATTCTGTTGGAAATAGAGTACATAATTTTAAACTGTTTTAGGGATAAAAAAGAAATCATCAACATGTCCAGATCGACATTCATCACGCTTGTAACAACATTTTGATATTAGTGTCATTATAGATAATAATCCATACAGATAACAGTACTGTTAAATTCCTTTAAATTTTTTTATAACAACTTTAACTCTGACTATAAAGTTCAAATTAATTTGCTTGCTCTATTATTTTATCATTTCCATAGTGAAAATGTATACTAGGGACTTGTTGAGTTTTTTGGGGGAAGGAGTCTCCAGTCTCACTACTTTGTTGACACTTTCGTAACATGGAAAAGTTGGAAAGTTGTAACTAAATTTTATTTTAAGAGGACTTCTTAGTGTAACATGATAGCTACAGTACATGTTAATTCATTTCAAGAAAGAAGAGAAGGTAAAAAGGCTGTTTATAACAGGATGTAATAGTTAAATTGTAACTTTAAATAGACAATAAGTACTGTTTAGTAAAACTCAATTAACAACAATCAAAATTGGTTACATTGTTGGCAAATTACAGTACTGTGTTTTATGATGCTTCAGGATGTGCTGCTATAAGCTTTGGCCTGGTAACAGTAACTCTACATTACACCCCTTTGTTGTTGATTATTTTTCTAATAACAGCACACCCTGTCATGTTTTATTCCTTACCGAATAATGTACATCACACTGAATAGTTATGTCATTAATAAGTAATAAATAATGAAAGCAAGATACATCCACCAGTTCCTTTATTTAAACATACAAATTTGTGAAAAGTTTGTTTCTATAAAAACACAGTAATGAATCTATTTACAGAGCATGTGGTTGTATGATTAGATTTATAGCTTGTGAATTGCGTTTATAATAACCTGAGTATCCAAGCCACTGGTTCTTAACTCTGTTCCCGAGCACCACGTACTCTGCAAATTTGATTGTTTTCTCAGCTCCCAGCACTTCTAATTTAACTAATCAGCTAATTAGCAGCCTTTTCTGAATCGAAGTGGGCGTGATAGAGCAGGGAAAACACTAACATGTTCCAAACAGGTGAGGATTAAGAACAACTGGTCTAAGAAACATCTGCAGTGGTGGCTGAAGGTATTTAGACGACTTATGCTACTACAGTATATGTATTATAGTTCTCCCGGTGCACAAAACATCTTCTTTCGGCTGCTCCAGTTAGGGGTCACCAAAGCAGACTATTTGTCTCCATCTAACTCTGTCTTCCACATCTTCCCTTGTCTCTCCAAATGATCTTCATATTGATTTGGCACATGTTTTACGCTGGATGCCCTTCCTGACGCAACCCTCTTTATTTATTCGACACTAAGACTACACTGGCTTGTGCGAGTTTGAGAATGTCATTAAAACACTAAAATTTCACTTTTGTCTCAATCCTTTTAGCCTCCACTGTATGTCTTCTTCAGGAATTTTGATGTTGCATAGTGAACCTACTGCACGTCTCAACCACGGGATGAGGTATCCTCATCTGTAATGTGTTTTTTAAACACATTCCTAACATGTTGCAAATGTGTAATTATAAGAAATCAAATACAGTTTTTCTTACCATGCAGGGGGGTTCACTTGTCTTGGACTGTAATGAAAATCTGAGAATTTTTTTTATATGATTTTCCTTAAATCATACAGTATCTCTTCCACAGTGTTCACTGGATGGACTGATCAAACGTGGATCATCTGGAGACCTTTTCCAGCTCAAATGCACGCTGATATTAATGCAAAAGCAGCACGTACCAAATACTAAGTGCTTCAGAAATCCATGTAAATAATTTCAAGATTCTGTGCTATTCTATAGAATTTGCACTAAAGTAAAAAATTATACAAAACACTAGCATTTAAAAAAAAAAATCACTCAACTGTTCTTTATAATATAGTAATGTTTATTACATATTGTCAATGCAATGGATACCATTATATAAACTACGTAGTACTAAATAAATGTAAATGTTTAGCCATAGATACAATGATACATGCTGATATTATTATTACTTTTTAAATGATGACCACAGGAATGACTATCAAGATATTTGAAAGTGACTAAGACAATGACGCCTATAGAAACATGCTATAGATTTGCCATTACAGTAAACATGTTAAAAATCTTCGGCGAATGCTTTTCATTTGAGCCGGCTTCTTTTAAGCCTTTTGATACTTTTAATTATTTGATTGCGGTTCCAGTTTCCTGTTTGATAGTTCTTTCAATCTGACACGAGAAATACAACATCGCAACTGATCTTTTGTTTCAAACATATCTGATTTTCCTTAGAACCAAATACAACCTCCAGTATGTGTTATTGTACGTAGGTTATAATATGATATGTCTGTTAATAATGTACACACACAAATACTGTAAGTAAATAGGTATACACACTTCTGTACTCAATGCCGGTACAGACATGGCAGTAATACATAATACATAGAAAAAAAAAAAATAAAAGTCATATAGCAATTACACCATGTGTGGAGCCTGGAGGTTGGTTAAAACTCTCTGGAAAGGTTTCAGTGTGCAATCAAACATTGCATAATAAACATTTCTATGAAATCGGATGCATAAAATATTACCGCAATGTAATAATATGTTGTGAATGCATTCACAGATTTTTTTTTTTCCTTTTTCATTATGGATACGGCTTTCATAAAAAGTGTTACTTGACGTTAAAAAAAAAAAAAAATCATAAAACCAAAATAACCAGGAATCAGGAAGTGGGTTAAGTATTTCAACTGATTTATGATTGCTTGGATTCTCAGTACTACTGGAAAAGCGTCAGCTGTCTGTACAAAAAGTGTGTGTGTGTTTCATGTGTGTGTGTGAAAGAGCTTCCGTGCTCCATCTGACATCCTTTTGATCCCTAAGTAAATGGCTCTGTATTACAAAGCGCCAATCCAAATTACCGGCCTATCGTGTTACACAATACAACAGGAAATCACGTCAGGCGAGGTATTTTCATATCTCGGCCTCCTCAGGTGGAATACCCCACATTAGATGACTTAGATTGACTCTTGTTTACTTTCTTTTAAAAAAAAAAAATACAAAAACAACCAACAACCCCCCCCAAAAATAATCTCATCACGCATCCCCCCTTCCCCCTCAATTCCGTTCACCGCATCGCCCCCCCCCAACCCAACCCAACCCAACCCTACCCTCCCAATTAAAAAAAAGGACAAGAAAAAAAAAAAGCATCTCAGCCTTGCAAGTATTGCTTATCATATTAATTAAAATCTGGCTGACACAATGGGCGCCAGCAGCTGCGGAGGAAAGCGGGGGAAATTAACAAACGTTTGATTTGTTGTATTGTGGATGTGACACGTATTATACAGGTCAGGGTAAAACAAAGAGCCAAACCCAAATATGCTAATGGGAATCTGGCAACCCAGGACTAGTGGCACAAACATGAAGGCTTGGGCTAAATATCTTATTATTTGGCAGCACACGCTGAGAACGATGGGGGGGGGGGGTACTCGGAGAAACAGAAAGCGTTTTTTGTTGCCAGTTCCTGTCGAAGAATGATGGGATGAGGTGCACGGGGTTGTTTGTGCATGCTTGTGCGTTTATTTACATAGAAATTGCTTACGAAATGTAATTAACTTGCATATATTCACTCCAGACCAATATGGATACAGCCGAACAGAGACGAACAAAGTGTTCTTAAATTTGAAGATGTTTTTTTTTTTTTTTTTTTACATAATATGATCGTTTTCTCTCAAGTCGAAAGCCAGAAAAAGAGAGGCTGGTTTTGCTAATGGGAGGCAGGAGAAGGTTGCTGTTGTGATAATTTATCTGAAGCAGAGGTGGTGAGAAGTCAACCGTTCGCCTGACACCGCATGACAGGACATTATGTATATTTGTCCAGGGTGCTGAGCGACTGAATCGCAGGGTTACTGCAGGTTATACGGGGTTAGGGAGTGAGGGGGACGACGCTGCCCTCGACACGCAACCTTAGACTTCAAGGGGCACTGTGAGATGTAAGGTTCAGGAATATTAGGCATCGGCCTTTATTTTTACCACCGAGGTCAGGAGGAGGGCTCCCATGATTATAAGGTTTTTAAATTCCATTTGCATCTTTGTATGTTCGATTTTAATAGACCTTCATATACAGTACTGTAGTTCCGAAAGCAGCACTCACGTCATGGACTAGTGAGTCTTACGTTCATGATGTCATGCTGACTAATGATGATGGAATGAGGGATGGAAAAGATGGTGGCTAAAGAAGAGAAAGGATGAGGGAAAGTGACAGTGACTGATGCAGTCTGTAATTATGGGTCTATCAAAAGGCGACGAGAGAGCAGGCAAGTGCTGGGAGGAACCATCGACACCCTGCATATTGGCTGGGGGCCACAAATTACTGTGACCCCTCCCCCCAAAGGAAAATAAAAGAGGACAGTTTAATGACTTCAAATGTAACCCTGCAAACTGCTCGGCAATTAAGTGGCTTAATGGTTTTTTTTAGGGCAAGTTTATAAACAAAACCTCATGAAACAAAAAAAGCGATAAAAAAGTCGTGCAAGTGCATCATTTCAGAGTTTAGCAACATATACAGGTAAGATACAGAGTCTTTATTTAGTCCAGATCTTTTAGTACAAAAGCTCACACCTGGATTATTGTTATCTACCATCTGAAGCACCTGCACACTTCTACACCTTTTAACGCGAAACAGATTGGATGTCCAAGTGCAGTTGTTGATTTTTGCAAATCTGAATATAAATAATAAAAATTTTAAAAAGCTTTAAAGTCTTAAGCTAAATGATAGATTTTAGTTCCTGCGTTGTCTTGTTAAACGATTCTTAAATTCAACACTACTGTAGATTATCCATCTAATCGAATTTTTATTCATGATTTGGAATGATCATGGTTTTATTCAAAATTCGCAAACGTAACATGCTTTTATTCATCTGACTAAATTATGCCGACTTCTTTTTTTACAATCAACCCAGCAGAGCTGACAGTTCACAAAGATCACGCACCACGCAAATGGCTTCAGAGCTCTGCTGCGATTTCCAAAAATGTTTTGCTTCGATGTTTATGTTTATTGCACAGGTTTTTCTTCATTCTTCACTCTTATTATTAAATAGAATACGTCCAGTATGGGAATTATAATACAAATACCACAGGGCCCTATTGTAACTTGCACCTCACAGTTTCAATATTACAGTTTTAAAGAGCTGAATGAGATTCTCTATTTTGTGGAGAAAAAAAAAATCGACAAATTTGCTTTTCCAGTTTTTTCAGAAGCAAAGTGATAAGGTTAAATTTATTTAATTCAAACAACAACAACAACAACAAAACCCTTAAGCTACAGTGCTTTGGAAAAGTTTTGCGCCCCCATCATTACTTCATATTTTGCATCCAAAAGGACCAGACTTTCTTGTATTCTTTTGATGTATTCATGAAAACTAGTTCTCCAGGCTTCATGAAGAACTTTTTTTTGCTTTTTTTTGGCTATAATTTTTGGCTATAATTACCAGGTTACACATTACTGTGTTTTGTTTGTTAAGCTTAAAACATAAAACCGTCTAACTTGAGGCATGAAGCAGTGAGAAAGGTGTGAAGGTGTGAAGGTGATGACAGATGATCAGGCAGGTGATTAGTGTACTGGTGATGCTGAATACTGAGTAGTTGGAATAAATGAGAGGGAAAATGAGGTTGCTGCTGAGATTGTTACATAAACCACAGATTTTGACATTAATTTAAAAACAATCTTCGGCACTGAAGAAATATGGAGAATTGGGGGTGGCTCAGTAAGTTTGCACAGTTCTGTGTGTCTGCTACTGGTGTAAATGTGAATGCAGATACAGATAATATCATTGCACAGCAACAACTCTTCTGAAGGTTTAGGGGACCAGGACAAAAATAGAGGCACTTCTGTGTTGATGCTAATAATATTCCTGAAAGTATGAATTTTACAGATTTGTAAGATTATGAATTCTGATAGATGTACCTTTTTACTAAAAAAAAAAAAATAATAATAAAAAAATATTATGATAATATTATATATTATGATATATATATATCATAAGTTATAAGTGAGTCCTTGTCCAATCCGTGTAACATCTGTGAGAACATCTGTTTCATGCTGGTTGCAGATGTGCTACAGATACTGAAGATTAGGTAACATGCTGAAGATTAGGTAACATGTATTCCTTTAAACCAGGGTTTCACAGTCAGGGGTTCTTTGAGATTGATCAAGTTAAATTTTAACAATATACTTCATATTTTACATATAAAAAACTAAATTGATGAAAAACTTTAATAATGTGGCTTTTTATTGTTACGTCAAAAGTAAACAGTGATGTGTATAAGCAGAGACAAGGCCATCCTTTATCCCAAGTGTGTGCTATGTTTAAAACAGTTTTCTCATAAAATTAGGTATATATACCTGAGGCAAATAATTTTGGTTGAAGGGGTTCAAAAAAAGGTTGGGAACTCCTGCTTTAAATGTCCTTTTAACTCTCTGAGGGTCGTCAGCAACTCTACCTTCATTAATGTTCACGTGCACTGCATTCAGTGTAAAGCCCCCTTTGAAGCCTTCATGCCAACACACTCGCAGTCACTGGGGGTCGAAATATGAATTTATCTGAGCAACATTAATCCTAATTAATTTTCAGCTCTGCAGGTGCCTCATAAACAAGAAAAAAGCGCTGTTGCTGTCTTGTCGTCAGTGCAATTTTGTTCCTTCATCCTGCTTGTTGAAGTCTTTGTTTCATTCGAGTTTATAAACAAAAAACACAAAAAAATAGAGAGGAAGTGAGGAACCAGGCACGAGTCAAGACCAGCAGGGTAACCTCTGTGTGTTTAGTATGCTTTTTAGCATCTCATAGAATGTAAACCTGTTTAAATGGAAACATGCATGGCATAAGAGAAAAGCTGGGATGTGGCATGTTTATGGTAGTTTGGAGACGAATCTCATTGTTTAGATGAGGTGAATTATTCGATTCACTGTAATCAAATGTGACAAAATGAAGAAATTAGAAAAGAAATTTCCTTGTCACTACTTTTGGAGAATATTTCTTATCATAATGATAATGAAGTACATTGATTTACCTACCATGTTTTATAGAATTATAGTTTTTCACAATTGCACATTTTTAAATAAATCAAGTTTTTGAAGATACCATAATAAACCAGTGACATATTTTACTCCTATGTTTATATATACAGTATAT